>JANAVB010043855.1:0-38425 GCA_029216955.1 Iris pallida | reverse complement strand
CCAAGATCCATCCGCAATCCGTTAACAATCAAAAATAATCAAAAAAAAGATTTTTTTTTTTTTTTTTTTTTTTTTTTTGACATTTTGAACGATAATTGTTTAAGTTTATATGGGGATTAGGCTAACCTAAGCCATCTAGCTTCTTCCATCCATGCTTCAAGAATAATCTTTGTCCAACATCAAGATGAGCAACACAATGCTAGTTTCAATAGTAAGGCCCAATTTCTATATTCTAAGATGAATGTACGTAGAGCTCATTTTGTAGAATAGTAAAGATTCAATTGGAGTCTCATGATGATTCATTCAATGTACATAAGCTATAGTCTGGACCTAAAAATTTTTACATTCAAAATGAAGGAACTCATTTGTTAGAATAAAAAGGTCCAACTTGGAGTCCCAATTTTTAGATTCTAGATTTCACATTATTTTTTGACTATAATTTTTTGACCTTTGCCACCAAAGTTCATTTTATGTTGCTAGATCATTTTCTACTAACATACAGACAATCAATTCTATATTTATTTTTTATTATAAATTTGGACCTTCAGTTTCACCTACTATGGATGTTCTTATGTGCTACATAAACTTATTGTGCTTCCTACATCCACCACCATTCTTATGTGTCACTTGGATAACTTGGGAATTCTTTGACACCATATCCACCTAATGTGATCTCTGATCTCTCTCCATATACGATAGCTTTGACCTCCACCAATCCCTTACTATAGCTAGTGCCAGACTTTAAATTTTGAGACACAACGAACTCTAAAATAGTGCCCTCAAAGCTTAATGTTCATATCATTTTATTTTTCATTGGTGATTGATACAATAGCATTATCAACATAAAATTCAAAAAATACAACATAAATAAAATATAATGTCCAAAATAATATGTCATAATGAAATATTAATAAAACTAAAACGTTCCAAACAAAAAAAAATAAAACTGATGTCCATGAAATAAATAAGAAGAAAATTAACAATATATGGGCTAATTCATACCGATAATAATAAATCGGGAAAAAAAAATCTATGTTATCAAACGCTTCGTCAAAGGTAAGAGACAGAGAGAAAGCAACAGATAAAATTGACAAGGACGTAAGAGTAGAGGAGATTGAAATCGCTATCCTGTAACAAAAAAAATTTTATGCAGACTTAAAGGATTAGAATAAGTATGCTGGACTTTTATTCAGAATTTGACTTACATACATTAAATACTATAAAACAAAATTTTGGTTACGGAAGGAGACTCAATACTGTCAAACTCAAAATGCCTTCAATCTAAATAGCTCTAGGCAGGCTGGCAACCTGGTTGTAAAATGTGCGGAGGAGGATGAGAATTTATTTTGAGCTGTTGTTTTATTAATAACTGAGTATCGTTGCGAACCCGAGTGACCCTGTTATGGTCAGCAAAAGAGACAAAATTTCGAACTGAATGGTGGAAGATTAGTTAAATAATTTAACAAATACCTTCATTCTAAATGTTGAAACACAAATACTCCTACTCCTATGTAAAACAGGAAAAAAAAATTAAAAAGTGGAAGTATATCTTAAATTTTTTACTATTTCATACCAAAAATGGGAGTATTTGCTCGATAAAAAAATAGTAAGAGTATATGTTAGAATGGAGATATTTGCTAAATTATCCCTATTATTTATTATATTTATGGTAGAAGCCCGGAACGTTACGACGGACAACGTTAAATAATAAATAAAAAGTATCTTGTGTCCCTCTTTCTAATTGCATTCTGACATAAATTCTTAATTTGAACTTCTGAACGAAGAAAACCTCATTCACCTCTTCCTCCGTTTAGAAGAAAAAAAAAAGAAGAAGGAAGGAAATGAAATGAATAAAGTCTATGATAATATTACCAAACGCATTGCTTATTGTTATGCATGAATTATGGAATAAGTTATTGAGCTACTTCCTATTTACAAGGTATGTTTCTATAGTTCTATATTCTCTATTTAAGCAATTATACTATTTGGCTCCTAAAGTTTTTGGGTAATACCATCTTCCATTATGTGACATCTGACATGACAACTGATATAATAGCTGATATGTCATATTTTAACCCAAAAAATTAATTACTCAAAAAATTTTATTGTTAATGTTAATGCTACTGCTATTTTTAATTTAATATTAATTTTAATATTAAAATTAATGTTAATGTTAATATTCATGTTAATTTGATATTAATATTAATTTTAATGGTAGTTTTAATTTAATGTTAATATTAATTATAATGTTAATGTTTTTTATTATGATATTAATGTTAAGGTTAATATTAATTTAATTTTAATATTAATGTTCATGTTAATTTGATATTAATTTTAATTTTAATGTTTAATTTTGCCATGTCAACTGTCATGTCATCAGCTATGTCATAGCCACATAATGGAAGATGGTATTACCTAATTTTTTTGGGAGCTAAATAGCATTTTGCTATTTCAATGCTCTATACGAGTCTAACTTCTCAAGGTGTCTATCAGCTGATTATCTAGTGTTAGTTTATTTGACAATTTTGATTTATTTTACTAACTTTTTATTCTTTTGGTTTGAGGTGTCTTTTTATCTGACTTGACAAATGCCAAGAAAAAGTTCGAATATGCACTTTCAGCATCGGAACTCCCGTTGCTACCAATAGATCACAACCCACAGACACTAAGGGTCCGTTTGGATATGTTTTTTGAAATTTGGTTTTAAAAACAGTTTTCTGAAAGTAAGTTATAAAGCTATTTTCTGGATATAAAAATTCTGAGTTTGTGTTTGGTTACTTTCATCCGAAAAACAGTTCTAAAATTATTTTTTGGGAAGATTATGTTTGGTAATTTCTTTTGGGATTTTTTTATATGCTCTGACTGCCTATAGTAGGACACATTTCGTGTCCGGTCTCACTACCATGTCCTCCTCCCCCGCTGCTTCTGCAAAGGCAGCAGCCACCGCCTCCGCCACCGCCACCGCCACCGCCACCACCACCGCTTGTAGAACCAGAGCTCCTCTCAAACTTCCGTATAGTGGAGACGACCACCGCCTTTGCTCGTGTCCAACCCCTTCGACGGCTTCTTCGACGACGATCCGCCGCTCCTCGAGGAGCTCGACCTCAACATCGACCATATCTGGACGAGGCGGTCAAGGTCGAGGACGAGGCGGTTGAGCTCTCGTCAACTTCGAAGGGTCGTCGTCCCCGTCCAAGGTTGTCATCGACTTTGTCCAGGTGAAGGCATGCGTCGAGCTTCCACAGGAAGGCGCGGTGGAGGACGAGGCCGCGCAGGGCCTCGACCGTCAGCTCGTCGCACGCCTCGACCGCCGCCGACACGGAGCCGAGCGTGAAGAGTCCGGCGATGGCGGCGGCGAGCCGGTGGTGGTGGTCGGCGGAGGCGCAGAGCAGGCTGTGCTCTCCGAGGAGCTCCGCGATCGATCTCACGTACCGCTTCGAGAAGTCCGACGAGTCGCCGCCGCCTTCTGCTCGTGAGAGAGAAAAAGAGGACTCGTTGAAGAGAGGGGAGAGAAGAGAGGAGTCGGTGAAAGAGAGGGGGGAGAGAGAGAGAGGAAATGGAGTGGGGTGGGAAGGTGTATGGTGGTGGGGCCCGCCAGTACAGTGGAAACATGTTTTGGAAAACAAGTTTTCATTGCTCCCGGAAATCTGAGCTATAAAGTAGATTTTAGAAAAAAAATTTTAAAAACAACTTTTGGAGTGGAGGCAACCAAACGATGTGTGCATTGTTTTTTGAGCTTAAAAGCAAGAAAGTGATTTATAAAGAACAACCAAACGGGCCCTAACTTTTTATTCTTAAAATTTTTAATTGACCAATCAGCCCAAACCTGGTCAACCTAGAAACCGTCAGACCTAAACACCTACTTTGTGTCAAAAGACTCAAAACTGTTGTTGACTTTGTTGAAAGAATTGTAAACTTGCATAACTAAAATCCGAGTCTAGGATTACTCTATTCTTAAAAAGTTTTCTACCCTAAATTTTCTTTTCTTAAAATCTTCTTTCCATCCTGTATTTACTGTAAAAAAAATTACAAAAAAATTGTATTCCAAATAAAATAGGACACTTGAATCGAGAGTTTGCTAAAACACTTGACACGAATTAATCAATAGGAAATGAGGAAGAGAGAACTAGTTGAATATCTGGTGCACAACCAACAATGCACCTTTGGGTGAAAAGAATCCAATCCTTTTAACAAAGATTCGTTGCACCGTATCTCTTCGTTGCACACTCCTGTTTGAGACAATCCAACAAATATTCGTTGTATATGAATAGCTATCGTTGGCCAAAAAAGAAAAAATCGACTATAGAATATGGAATAAGAACTAAGAATAATAAATAAATTGATATGATATGTGGATTTTACTAATATTAAAGTGTCCTAATTTTTTTCTTTAACCAATTGAGAAAACTAAGAGATTAGATAAATTTAACCCAACGACAGTTCATAAGTTTTCCTAGAAATTTTGAAAAATTAAGGCTTCAATAATCTCTAGTGGGTGAAAGTGCCAAATGCAGCCCAAAGACCCATGGGTCCTTCCTCGTGGGAGGGGGGCGCAATAGTGGGGTAGGTGGTGGGAGAGGAAGGTGTATTTAGATTTTTTTTTTTTTTTTTTTTTTGTGAGATTTTTTAACGAAAAAATTAACAGCTGATCACTAACTGATAATATCAATTTGAAAATTGAACAATAGTTTATAGTATCAAGTTGATGCATATTGAAGTTTAGAATATTAAGTTGAAAAATTAAAATAGTTGAAGAGTTGAAATTAAGCACAAGAAAATAAAGAAACCATCTGTTCTGTGCATTATTGAGTTTGAATTTGCACTTCTTAATCTTTCACGCATTTGTATTATTGAGTTCCAAGTTAGCATTTTTTGCGGGGCTAATTAGGGTTTAGACCCTAAATTTTATACCGATTTGGAGTTTAAGCCCTCACATGGACATTGGAGAGTTTAGACACTGGAGTATTTTTTTTTTCTTGTTTTTATTTTTCCATTATACTCTCCCTAATCTATTTAGGAAATTACATTGTCAAACGTGAAGAAATGGTATAATAGGAAAACAAAATTATAAGATATAAACTTAGGTGCGGCTATCCGTAATTCCTATTCTACCCCTCCCCCACACACCACACCCCGACCCCGGCCGTCCTCCTCCCTGATACCCCGACCCCGACCGTCCTCCTCCTCCGACCCCTCTCCGCCCCCGGCCGTCCTCCTCCCTGATACCCCGACCCCGACCGTCCTCCTCCTCCGACCCCTCTCCGCCTCCTCCTCCGACCCCCCTCCTCTGCTCACCTCCCCTCACCCCGCTCCCCTCCCGACCCCGACCTCCTCCTCCGACCACTCCTCCTCCTCCTCCTCCTCCTCCGACCCCTCCTCCTCCGAACCCCCCTCCCCCTCCGCTCCCCCGACCCCCTCCCCTCCTCCTCCTCCTCCTCCTCCTCCTCCTGGGTCGGAGGTCGGGGTCGAAGGGGAGCGAGGGAGGAGGGAAGGGGGTCGGAGGAGGAGTGGTCGGAGGAGGTGGGGTCGGGAGGGGAGGGGGGGAGGGGAGGTGAGCAAGGGAGGGGGGTCGGAGGAGGAGGCGGAGGGGGTCGGAGGAGGACGGTCGGAGTCGGGGTGTCGGGAGGACGGGGGGTCGGGGGGAATAGGAATTTTATTTTATTTTTTTAGTTGGAATGTGAATATAAGTCATAAAATGCAAATAGTCGTATCCTATAAACTTCTCAATTGGACATATCAGAAATTAACCTATAAACTGGGATAAACTCCAGGCTCTAAATACTGATCAGCCTTATTTTGTTTCATTTTTTCTTTTTGTCCGGGTGTTGCAGTTGCAGTGCAATAAAGATGACATGACAAACAAGTCAGCATGTGATTCCGGCTTCTTGTTGTTGCGATTGGTTGGTTTCTCTGTAGTTGTTGTTGTTGCTGTTAATTGAACAGTACTATGGGCAGTTCCCAAATGCATGTCAATTTACTGTTGGGCAGCACAGAGGGAATCTCTGTCTGAATGAGAGAGACACATCACCTCCCTCCCTCCCTTGCTTCTTCTGCTCACGCCCACGAGGACCGAATCGAAGGAAGCCTCTGAATATCTATCTACTTGTCGAATAATTCCAACACACATTTGGTCTCTCTGTCTGTGTGGGCTGCAATCAAATGTTTTTTATTCGTGGATCTAATCTATAAATGTTGATTGCATTAATCAATCCAAAGTTGTAAGAGCATCAATCAATAGTAATAGTAGCGATGGAGCTCAACAATGCATTGTAAGGTCAAATTTGTAATAAAAAATAATGCAAATGGATTGAATTTATATAAGAATAGTAAAAAAATAATCTTGACCTTCAAATTAGATGAGTGGAAGTGTCATCTTTATATCTTTTTTATAAATAATATAAAATCTAGAATTTATAAATTGGGACTTCAAATTGAGCTACAAAATGGGTTTCTATATTCTGAATGTAGAAATTCTGAGGCTCGGACTACAGCTCATGTGACTGGGACGAGACCATAATTGGACTCCAATTGAACCTTATTATTCTACACAATGAACTCCTACTTTTGAATCTAGAATCTAGAAATTGTAATAAACTTTACTATTGAATTGATGCTCTAAAGATTATGTACATTGTCATTTAAACTAGGATATGATTTGCACATTCTAGCTACTTGGATGCCAATAATGTTCAGCAATAGTACACACTATTTTGATAGCAAATCATTTTCTTTTCATTCAAGCGAGAGACATTTATTGGGCAGTACTGGCCAATGAGGATTAGCATAAAGCCCTCATGAATGTGAGTGCAATCACTTCTTAATCTCTCTTAACTGAACATTGCCATGACCATTGATTCCTGATGAATATGGTGTCAAATACAAATATATCTATACAGCTCCAGTCCCATCAATCATGACAAGAGTTGAGGCAGAAACTGAACAGTACACTTTTCGGACTCGACATAGGCAGAACCAGTTTGTTTTGTTTGTTATTTTTATATCAGTCAGCCCACACCTAATCAATCCTAACCCACCCCAATTCAAATTTTCTAGTTCCACCCATGGAACTCGAGACACAATATCAGTGTAACATTTACAGTCAGGGTAAGCTAGCAACTGCATTACTTTATTCTCTTCCTTGATCCAACTAATATGAGAGAAGTAACAATATAGTCAAAATTCCAAGTTTTGACATGTAGTATAGTTAACAAGTAAGCTTATAACTAGAAGCGCAACAAAATGGCTTGAACACTTGGCCACTAGCAAATGAACAAAATCCTCTAACAAGCAAGGAGCGATAAAGTAATAGATAAATGAGTCACAAGGAAAAGAGCTACAACGCGCTGAAGTTTTAAAGAAGGATATGGTCATTGTTGTCGTGTTACACGACGTGACCCTTCACAGAGCTAAATGGAAAAGGAGTATTCACATAACCGACCCTAGGATTAGGAATAAGGCTTCTTTTGCTGATGTTGTAATTGAGCTAGGTAACTTAATCTTCTAGCTAACAATTAAACACAATTAAGTGTTGGATTTTTTTATTTTTTTTGTTTCCTGTCAAGTGGTTCCTACTCCAAGGAAGTCAATGAAGGGAGGTGTGATGGAGGCTTCATAGTGATCTGTACTGTCTTCCCTTTCCCTCTTCTCTTCATCTGATTCAGCAGGTGAGACTAGACCTGCTAAAGTTGCTGAGGCTGAAGAGTAGCACTGGCAACCTGACTGTTGCATTGCAAACATACATGGGGAGTGGTTGAAGAAGCATTTGAAGGACTGCTCATCTCTTTGACCATTCCAGGGTCTGCTACAGCACATGCTTGTCTTATAGTGCAGGGGCGTTGGACCTGGCAATACAAACCAGAAATTGAGGTGATCATGAACAACTTTCTGGATTATAATGTGGGGCTTTGGAAGCATATACTCCTTGACTCATCTTTTTTTTTTTTTTTTTCTAAATCCATTAATGGTCATTTTGTATACAAATGACAAATATAAGGACCATTGAGTTTGTGAAGTACATTTACAGCCCAAACTTTCCCTGGTTTGGGTTGTTGGCAGGATTTTTCACATACCATTTCAAGCAAATTTTGGTTTGAGTTGGGTCATGAACTGGAAGAAAAACATACCAAACCTGTACAAATTCATTTGTCAAAAAGCCTGCAGTTTGGTAAACACACACAGACATACAGAATGGGGGTGGGTATACAATTATTGAGGACATGTACAATGAGAAGAAATGTAGGGCAGAAACAGCAATTCAAACCATGGAGAAAAGAAAAAAAAAAACAATGAGAAGAATCAATAGAAAATCTATCAAAAATGTCTTACAGACCGAGAGGGGGGACCGAGTCTCAGTTCGAGATTGACGTGGGAGCCCCCCTCTTGCACCCATCGGGCCCTACCTTCCTTCAATGGAAGGCCGCCACGTCAGTCTCGGGCTGACGCGCAGTCCCCCTTCGGTATGTAAAGCAGAGTTGAAAATCTATATGCATTAAGAACTGCAAGGACTAGGTCAAGCCGGTTAAGAAATAGATTTAGATTTTTTTTCCATAAACCCTGGTGTAATTTTTATACTCCACATGCAGCTCCAAACAATGCCACGTATCTCACTAACACTCAATTTTTTTGTGCATTACACGCACCACTATTAGATATCAATAAGTGGCGATATTTTCGAAGTTGTCCTTAGAGCCTAATAGTTTGTGTTATTTGAAATAATTAAATGAGAGATCATAGATAATAAAGAGGAGTGATATATATGGTACTCACCAGATAGGAAATCAAAAGGTGTTTGCTCGGCACCACCACTCGTAGGGATCATGGGATTTGAGAAAGGGAAGAAGGGGCTCATTGCTCTTGGTCCTGCAGTAGCAGCTCGGCCAAGCTTCCTCCTACTATGTGCACTGGACTGCTCCCTATACTTCCTTGCCATGACAACATGCCAGTGGTTCTTGACCGCATTGTCAGTCCTGCCAGGGAAGAGCCTGGCAATCATGGCCCATTTGTTGCCATACACTCTGTGCGCAGCCATCAGCTTTCCTCCTCCTCCTCGCCGAAGGCCTTCCTGTTGATCCTAGGGTCCAGCTGGTTGAACCATCTAAGCCTACAACTCTTCCCTTTAAATAACAAAATACATATATTATTTCGTACAAATACATATTATTATTTCGTACATAGGGTGTGGTGTAATGCACGCGGAGATCGTACCTGACCTTCCCTCTAGTTTCTCGGCTATGAGGTTCCAGTTCTGGGGTCCGTAGAGAGCGACCAGCTCCTTGAGCTTGGAGTCCTCGGCGGCCTCCAGTGGCCTCTGGCGCAGAGCCTCAGCTGTCCGCACGAGTCGGCAGAGAACTCCTTGCTCGTGTTCTCTCCCTCCTCGTCTGCAGCTGCATTATTGTTGCTTCTCTCCGCGGCTCCACTGCTCCGTTGCGAGCTCCCGTGCGCAAACAAATTAACCTTGGGAAAACTTGGCGGCAGTGCGTCGTGGTGCATGCAACTATTTGCAGCGATGCTTTGGCCTCGCAGTACTGGTGCACTCTTGAACGGCCATGGCAGTGGCAAGAAGAAGTGTAGCACTAGTCGCAGTGAGGTTTGGTGAAAGTTTGAATGCAACAACAAAAGAAAGAACTCTCACTCCTTTCACCACTCTTGGGTACTGGAAGCCTAGCTGTTATCCTTTCTCACCACTATAACAACCCCAACAGAAAACAAACTACAACACTGCACACGCGTGGGGGTCACACACACCACACGTGTGTGAGAGATTCAGTGCAAGGGACAGTAGTTGCATCCTCTTTTTCCTAGGGCAGTAAACTACTGTCCGTGTTCTAGAAAGCACATACACTTCAAAAATCAGTGATATAACACTTTCGATACGGTGACAGTATCCGTGTCGCTGTGTCTGAAATGGATTAATTTTTCTATCTACTCCACTCCGAGAGCTAACCACCTGAAGTAGACCCATAGGGAAACAAAGGCCATAACAAGAATGACATATTCCTGAACTGTTTCCTTACTTGTAGTATTGGGCACCCGACCAAATTGGACATCAGCTTTCCTCAATTGCTTGGCTTCTCTCTCACATGAGGTTTATGTCTTCACACGAAAAGCATTCTCAACAATTCTCTTCATCTTTGTGTTTTTGTGGGTTTTTCTTTTGTGTGTTAACAACTAATAATCATCTACATGAAAACCCCTTTTTCTAGGTCAAAAGTGTTGGAATTAATTTCATTCTGTTCGTAGCCTACTCTCTTCATCATCCAGGATCCATCCAAAAGTCGCAACAAAGTCATTGCTGACAATTCTTTTTTTAGTTTTTGGACAACATGCTAACATTTTGCATTATATGTTTGTAAAAAATCCTTGCTGACGTTCAATTTTGCATATCCCTTTGACTGTTCCTTTTTTTGACACAAGAAATAACAAGCCATGAAGCTACCTCCTGCTAAGTCAAAATGAATGCAGTCTTATTATCAATATATCATGAAGTGGTTATTTCTAAGACTCAAACCCATATCATATAAAGAGCTGCTATATCGTCCGCAGTTTGTAACTGCGGACGTGACCGCCGGCCGGCCATTGCTCCCTGGTCCGGGTGGGACTCGGAGATAGCAGATGGGCCAATGGGTGGCCGCCACGTCAGCTAGCAGTCACGTCCGCGGTTACAGACAAAATATCATTTTAGATCATAATGATGCAACACATCAAACTTGACCATCATGCCACACAACCACCATGTTCATTACATCATCAGTGTTTCTCTTACATGATTAACATCAAACTTTATGGTATGCCGGACTTCCAATGGAGTAGTTTGCAGTCCATCGTATTCCGTTCTCTTCATATGTGCCAAACATTAGCCAATAGTGTGATTCGTGCCTCTGTGAACCAGCGGAGGTCTCTACTACGACTCGAGAGAACCTCTCTAGTCTGAAATACTCCTGGAGCCAGCAATGGGGAGACTCGTTCTGTTGCGTTGGACATTCCAGATTTTCCATGAATATTCATATTGAAAGAATAAGTGATATATGTTTCTTCTGCACTTTGACAGCCGTATCCTTGATCTTGTATCTGTATACCGAAATGATTATTTATCTTCAGTTAGTCTGCTTCTCATCGCTTTAAACATATTCAGCAGTATTTTGGTCGTAATACCTTTAGGCCCTCCTCAACCTCTTGGGTTAGAGGTCATTGGCGTGCGCGCGCGCGCACACACACACATATTTTTATATATATATATTTATATATATATATATATATATATATATTGGGATTTTGTTGGTCACTTGCATGGTTACAACATGCTCTATAGACATCCAGATAAGTGATGAACTAACACGGGAGAGGAAGAATTTGATGGTATGATGTTGTATGTAACCAGCATGAGACTGGTGCAAGGATTGTACAGTAGAGGTTTCTAGTCTCTGAGACCATTACAACGAACAATGACTTATAAGAGTGAGGGTTCGTCCTCTTTCATAACAATAAATGTAGTACCACATCTTTCTCGTATCCATGGGCGGCACAGACATGGACCCATATATCCTAACAACCAAGTGGAGAATGATGATTTGTGAATAAATTTTATATTGGATTTGAGTAAAAGAAGTGATGTGACGATGATTGCAAGATTTCTGTCACAAAAGGAAAAGTAGACATGGAAGTATACGTGGCTTGCAATCTGTTATATATTAGGAGAGACAGGAAAGAATCTGGAACAGAGGAAAAAATTTACCATATGCTCATTTCCATTAATGATAATATTTAGAATTGCCAAATGCTGGTCATTAGAGTATCATTAGTAGTTGGGACTTTCTAATGCAATTCGGGATCTAAAATTTCAAAAAAGAAAAAGAAAGATAAATGTAGAATGAGTTGGATTGTACGAGAATAGTATAAAATGATAAAGTGATCTTTGGTCCCAAATATTGTGTGGTCAAAATTGATGTGGAAAAAAATCTAAAATCTAAAATCTAGAAAGTTGGGCTCCAAATTGAGACTTACTATTCTACAAAATAAGTTACTACAATCTAGAATCTAGAAATTGAGAGGCCCAACCCTTAACACCTATGGGTGGAAGGGAACCGAAATTGTAGAAATTGGAATCAGGGATGGAACTTACTATTCTACAAAATAAGCTTCGAAATTATGAATGTAGAAATTGGACTGAGGATAAGACTTACTAAGGATGCTCTTAACCAACCGTACTTACACAAGGATTCAAGTCTCAGCTTACTGCTGCTTCTACCAGGCTTAATTTCTTTTTGTCAAGCTCAATTTCTTTCCTCGCTCTTCCGATTCAAAATAAAATGAAAATGGGAGCAAAGTCAACCTAACGTCTTAAGCCGCACACTTCACCGTGTAATAAGAGTAGTAGTTATGAACTCAATTCTTTGATTTTTCTTTTGTCTTGTATAGTATAGAGAAAAAGACCCTGGTATAAGAACATAGTACTCCTGGGGAAAAAGGACGAAAAAACTCAAACTACAAACTCCAAACAAAAATGGAATGGATATTCGCTAGTCATAAGCTTGTCGAAACCTAGGATACATATGAAGTTAAATATGCAAGCTTAAAGAATTTTTGACAAACTAGTGCAAGTATGAACTTAAAATATGCAAGCTTAAAGAAATTTCAGACAAACTAGTGCAAGTATGACCTTCAGTTAATAAGAAAGTGCAGAGCTCATCATGACAGAATTTAAGTTTATCCAGTCAACCAGGTTTAAAAAAATTTAGTTTTCTGCGTTCAACCTCAATCAAGTATTTCTACAATTTCCTCACAAGAAGTACTTATAAAATTGTTGACAAACTTTCATTCCAACAATCTTCCAATCAAGGTTCGCACTGATCAACCAAAGAAACAGCAAATGCAGCTTGTCAATTAGTTTTGGGAATTTTTGACTTCCATCTGACTTATTAATATGAATTTATACTTACATCTCATTTTTTAAATTTTATTAGACTTACATTTCACTTTTTGTCACGAAAAATATTTTCCGTGGCAAAAAGTGAGATGCAAGTCAAATAAAATTAAAAAGCGAATGTAATGATAAATTTATATTAATAAGTGAAATGAAAGTCAAAAAAAAATACCATTAGTTTTTGCTCTTAGTTGAGAAAAGAAGAGATCATATTGTCTGTCCAATCAGTCACGCCCAATGGATTTAATATATGGGGTCACTTCCAATTTTCCAGAGGAAAAAAAAATAATAATTAACTGTCGGTTTCTTCTCTCCATAAAAGAACTCACAGTGGGCGCCACTTCACTTGTGGTCTTCAAATTCAATGGCTACCTGTCTAATCTCTTGGACACAAAACCTACAAAGAAAGACCTGGGAGCTTCTGAAATGGTGTATGACACTAGAGTATCTCGTGTGATAGATTTTGCATGAATTAATCTATACCAAAAAGATGGATATATGACACTGGAATATCTCAGCAACAAATGATCTTCAAGCATTTCATCTACCACTTGTGACAGTGATGTAAATTTGTGGTCAGGTTGCAAATGCTGACTAATACTTACTCCTTGAAGAGAATCATCTTCCACTACACAGCTGGTCACTTGTCCTCGATAGAGAAACTTTACTTCACTAGAGAATGTAACCTAGTTGGTGCAACAAAAACTCACCATATTATGATTATTATCAACAACAACAAAAAGCAATCGATAATGACCATTCGTAAATTCTGGAAATCGAGAAAAACTCACGCTAGCGAAAAGAAGAAAAGTGATTAAATCGATGATGGCATTCATAAAGCCTGCAAATCAATAAAAAAAATCACCGCATTATCAAAAGAAAGGTGAATCAATCGATAATGACATTCAAATGCACTTATGCAGTTGCACCTGCAATACAACCAAACAAACCAAACAGTATATTGTAACACTAATTAGCATCTAATACATCTGGAGTGAAGTTGCCACCAGACATCATCTATGCCAGGGTCTTGTCTGTTACCTAATTCTTTTGCAGAAACAGAGATGAAAGTGTGGATTACTATACTAAGGCACAACTGGATGGAAGTGACCAGCAACCCCATGTAGGGCAGTCAGGGTTAGGGTTAGGGTTCAGAAAGAGGTTTGGACTTTTGGGATAGATAGGCAGTGACTGGCAGCCAATTTAACTGCTTCTATAGCTCTCTACCTCTACATACCAAGTGTGTAGAGTCAGACTCAGCTGAAAGAGAGAGAAAGGAAGGGACAGCCCATCAGTTGGGAATCTCCCCCCTCCCCCTCTCTTTCTCTATTTAAGGAAACCTTCAGAGGTGGGAGGACCACCACTGTCACTGTGGAGTCACAGACAAACTTCAACTGACATGAATAAATGAATGTCAACAATAGAGAGAATCTACAAATTATTCACTATATCATCAAAAGTGTAAATGAATAGGTTGGAACTGTTTGTCTCTTACCTCTTCCCACATATTCTCCCATTGCTTGATACCCACAGTGATACTATTTCTCTTCAGAACTCACCAAAAGATGAAGCTCCAAAATGCAGATCCTGCTCATGAAGGAGACTGTAGCAATATTGAGTCCAGCATAAAACCAAGTCAGAATTCAACAACATATACATGAGAAGTCCCAATCACAGACTTAGCTATGCTTGTGACATTCAACAGTTAAGGAGGGCCACAACCCAAAGAAGAGATAAACCTGTCCTTTGCTGTGGATTCTTGCTCTCTCTAAACCTTGCGTCAAAGATTTCAGCTTAAAATGAAATACCCATCTTAAAGTTTGAACAGATAAGGGGGTGTGACAAGTGACAGCAGAGGGAATTCCATGGCTCTGTCATTTCTGCAAGTGCCAACAAGAGAGTGCAAACACAAAGGAGTGGAGTCCAGGAATGAGACTCAGAGTCATGTAATTATTCAGGAACAAATTACCAACTTGATATGTGCCACGGATATCGTTATGCACGAGCATTCTAAGAGACCAGTAATTGAGATGGCTTCTCTAGTTGGACGATTCAAAATATTAAGTATGAATGGATTCTTAATTCAGTAATGAGTCCTCCTGTCTCACGTAACCTGCTTCATCTGACCACCATAGCATAACCAGTTAGACACAATCAGATGTAGTCTATCCTGGCCAAATAATGTGTACGTGTACTTCCTAGATTAATGAATGCAAAAACCAACTGAGTTTGGAGTAGAAACCTAGTGACAACAAACATGGACACACAAAAGCTGCAGCAGCGCAGCACTTGAGACTTCCTGTTATGCTAGCATATAAGAAGCTCACATCCACTGGAAGTTCATCAAACTATACTCTCATACATGTCTTACAACTTCACCAACTACAAGTTGTGCAAATCGATTCTGGCTTTAGGCTTTAGCAAAACACAGTTCTCGCTGCACTAGTACATGATGCAGTTACATTAACTAGGAAACATATGCTTACACTTCCAAAAGAGATTTTGAAAGAGACAATCATTGGAGTGCACCATAGGTTCCTAACTGCCCACAGCCCAATAAGAGATGTTTAGATTTGTACTAAATACCTTAAAACTTGCATCTCAGGCCAAGATGTAAACTAGAAGAAGCTTAACTATACATATGAAACTCATGAATGGAAGGAAAAGTAATCACAACTTTTCAGATGTCCGTACTATCAGAGAGAGAGGTCAAGGGAAAATTACATGGAAGCACTTAACTGCAGTTAGAAATCTTAATTGGATACTAAGTGAATGACCGCGTTTTATTAACTGACTGCAAACAAACCATTGATCATCTGCTCCATCCTGGTAATGATAAAGGACAGAAATACTGGGAAAAGCCCATGTTTCATTAAAGAGAACTAAACAAAACAAGCTCAAGGGAGCACAGAGGGTAAAAGGTTCAAATTCTCAATATAGAAAGTATACATTACATAGGCCAGAGGACGGTGAGACTGAACCAATGAATCTCATTAGATAACTGTCACTCCTTTTGTGCTTAGTCAGTGAGAAATAGCAAGATTGAAAATAGATAGGTTCATGATTAATATATAAGAAAGTTGTTGAGAATCAATAAGGGACTTTTAGTCCCACATCGGAATTTGTAGTATGTAGAGGAGCTAGACTCCCTATAAGTAGTGAAGTAGTCCATCAATAAAATTCATCCCAACTATTATTTTCTACATGGTATCAGAGCCATAACTCTCTCTCTCTCCACCACACAAAAAAAAAAAATTTAGCCCCCTCCCGGAGCAGCCCCCCCCCCCCCCCCCGACCCCCCTTCCCCCCCCCCCTCCCGGAGCAGCCCCCCTTTCCCCCCCGACCCACCTTTCCCCCCCACCCGTGACGCGCCCCCCCCCCCCCCCCCCCCCCGCTGACCCGCGCACCCCCCCCCCCCGCTGACCACCGCCCCCCCCCCCCCCCCCGCTGACCCGCCGGCCCCCTTCCCCCCCTCCAGCGCCGCCCCTCCCCCCCCCCCCCCCCCCGCCCCTTTACTGCTGCTACAACACCCTTTTTAGGGTTTTCTTTTTTGCTGTTTCCAAAAAAAAAAAAAAAACAGATTTCTTCTCTTTAGAAGATCTCTGTAGTTGCCTTCGAGAATTAGTACCTTCTTTTTAGAAGCTCTGCTACGATACGAAATCTCTTTAGATCTTCGTATCTCAGAAACGTTGTCTTTACAATCGTTTCTGCACGGCTGGTATACCTCTGGTTTGTCTCATGCAAGGAGGCACAACTACGTTGGTTATCCTTGAGCCGTCCGAACGCGTTATCATGACGCGGTTCTAGTTGGCCGTATAAACTACGACATATCAGTGAGGGATCTCGTTTTGTTGTTTCCTCCCGGTAGCTGACTAAGACTAAGACGACTCCAAAGAAGACGACTCCGGAAACAACAACACCTCACTGATTGCAGTTGCAGAAGTCATGGATTCCATCTATGAGAAGTTGACAGCAAAAGAAATGAAGGCCCTGGTCGAGGATCCTGACCAAGAGATTACCGGAGGCGACCCCACGCGTGACCCATATGATGTGGATCCGTCACCGTACAAATGGGAAAGTTGGACAAGCTGGAGACGAAGTTGGAAGGCACGACCAACTACTTGAAATGGTCGCGGCAGGCGATGCGGACGCTGAAGGACGTGGCTTGGTTGGTTATGTTGATGGCTACACTACGGCCCCTGTCGATCACTCCTCGAAGGAGTTTGCTGTATGGGACATTGTCAACAATGTCGTGGCGGTTGGTTGACAGCCTCTTTGACCGACCAAGTGTCGGGTAACGTTGAAGCAATGAGGGAGCTGTTGATATCTGGAGAACGTTGAAGGACATGTACTCCGGTTCGGTAACCCCATGCGAGTCTTCCAACTGCAGGATGAGCTCGATAGGGTAATCCAAGACGATCGTACCATCTCTGAGTACGCTGCCTTGTTGAAGAAGTACTGGTCTGATCTTGACCATTATGATCCTCTTGGCATGGAGGATGCTCAGGTTGAACCGACTTTTGCCAAATATTTTCAGAAATTTCTGGATTATATTTCGCGGCAACGGATGATGAAGTTTTTGAAGGGGCTCAACCCAGCGTTTGAGCAACGGCGGAATGTCCTTCTCGCACAACCGACGCTGCCGACATTAGAGGACGCCATAGCTGCCATGGCACAAGAAGAAGCACGGTTGAAGCTGATGCCTACCAAGGGTATCTTCCAGGGGAGCAGGCCGGAGTTGACACATGCTCTTGCCACTTTCACACAGCCTCCTTCTACGGGAGGCGTTTGCCACAACTGTGGTGACACAGGGCATTACATCCGCTTTTTGCCCAAAACCGACACGGACTCCCTCGAATGGTCGGGTCGTGGTCGCGGTGGACGACGAGGTGGTCGGGCAGCTACGGTGGTGGAAGGGGCACTTACTCGGAGGCAATAAGGCGCATCTGGCGGATGAAGGTGGGGATAATGGGGACATCACTCCATTTGAGAGGGAAGTTCTCGAGAAGATGCGCGGCTCAAAGTTTTGGTTCTGGTGAAAGACAAGTCTTCCTGGGGCGCCGTCCGCTACAGGAGATTACTGCACTTACTTCTTCCAAACCAGTGGCGGTATACCTCCGCGTGCTCTTGTATCTGTCTCTCAGCCAGCTTGGATTATGGACTCTGGAGCATCTTGCCATGTCAGGGTCCCGAGGAGAGTTCCGGGAATACTCTCCTCTAACGCCGCCAGAAAGCATTCGACTGCTGATGGTACCTACAGGCCGGTTACGGGTAAAGGCACTGTTGATTGCACTCCTTCCATCACTCTATCTAATGTCTTACATGCTCCTTCCTTTCCTGTCAATCTTATTTCCATTAGCGCCATTATCCTTGATCTAAACTGTATTGTTTTCTTTGATATTCCTAAGGTAACTTTTCAGGAGAAGGGAACGGGAGACGACTAGGCACTGGCACATGGCATAAGGGTCTATGGTACTTGGACAGGAACGGTCTGGATAGAGCACTGGCATCTTTGGTTGCAGACGCCCAACGGAAGTCCGAAGTCGAAGTGTCGAAGCCGAGCTGCTCCTCCAACATCAGCGTGTAGGACATCTTCTTTTCCGTTATTGGTCGACTGTATCCTTCATTATATCAAAAGCAATAAAGAGTTGTTAGTTTGTGATTCTGTGAGTTGGGAAACATACCAGAAGCTCCTATGTGCATTCTGGGCATCGCGTTCCGCTGCTTTTGATATGATTCATTTCGATGTGTGGGGCCCTTGTCCTACAAACGGTGTTAACGGTTATAGATGGTTTGTTACTTTTATTGACTGCTCTACCCGCGTAACGTGGGTCTACCTGCTGAAGAATAAAAGTGATGTTTTCGAGGCATTTTAAAGCTTCCATCAACGGGTGCGGACACAGTATAATGCTCGTGTTAAGTGTTTCCGGTCGGATAATGGGACGGAATATACCCATAAGAGGTTGCTGCGTATTTATCCTCTCATGGTATACTACATCAAACCTCTTGTGCTTATACACCGGCTCAAATGGTGTTGCCGAGCGAAAGAATAGGCACCTGCTGGAGGTGGCTCGGACAATAATGCTGGCTATGAATGTCCCTAAATTTTGTGGGGGCAGGCTGTCTTGACAGCCTCTTATCTCATCAACAGGATGCCCTCTCAATTACTGGACTGGAAGACGCCTTTGGAAATGCTCACGGGGACAACTGCGTACACCGTTCCTCCGAAAGTATTTGGTTGTGTATGCTTCGTCCACGATAACAGGCCTGGGTTTGGTAAGCTGGATCCTCGAGCACTTAAGTGTATCTTTGTTGGGTACACCGGGACACAGAAGGGTTACGTATGCTGGAGCCCGGTTGAACGGAAGCTGTTTGTAAGCATGGACGTTACATTCAGAGAGCTGAAACCTTATTATGGTTTGGACGAAGGTTCTGCGTTTGGGAACACGCCTCACACAGCGGATGTTAGACGTGAGGGGGAGGTAGTACGCCCAAACGTCGTTGTCGGATCGGTACCTTGTCCTGTCGTGACAGACTGGCAGAAAGGGGGAGACAACATCACTGATACTGATACGGAGGATGAAGAAGACAATACGTACATTACGCAGGGGGAGAAGCAGACAAGGGAAAAGGAGCTCCAAGTTTACAGAAGAAGACAGCAGAGGTCCAGTACTGTGCCGTATCCTGTGCCTATAGTGCCAAGTCCCTCGTCTACTCCTGCCCCGACCTCCTGAAGATGTTACTCCCGTACCGGATCGCTCGGATTCGGAAGCGGATCTCTCCGATTCGGATGGTATGCTTTCTCCACCACCCATTGCTCCCTTAAGGAGGTCTTCTCGCATTAATGCGGGAAAGGCTCCTATTCGTTATAAAGATTATGAACATGATATCGCCAACTACCTATCTTATTCTAATATTTCTCCGACTTATCAAACATTCCTCACTTCGTTAGACTCTACTTCTTTACCTAAGAATTGGCAGGAAGCAAAAAAGGACCCAAGATAGAAAGCCGCAATGATGGAAGAACTTGGGGCACTAGAGAAAAATAAGACATGGGAGCTGGTGCCATTACCTGAAGGGAAGAAAGCTGTGGGATGCAAATGGGTTTACACAGTGAAGGATACACCAGAAGGAAAAGTTGAACGATACAAGGCGAGACTGGTTGCAAAAGGCTATACCCAGACATATGGTATCGATTATGATGAGACTTTTGCCCCAGTAGCGAAGATGAGTACCGTAAGAACACTGGTCTCCATTGCAGCAAACTATGGGTGGAAGCTACACCAGTTAGACATAAAGAACGCATTTCTTCATGGAGACCTACAAGAAGAAGTTTACATGGAGACTCCTCCGGGGTGCTACTCTGTGTCAGATTCAGGTGAAGGAACGTCACATGGAAAAGTGTGCAAACTGAAGAAGTCGTTGTACGGGCTGAAGCAATCTCCTCGAGCCTGGTTTGACAGATTCAGAAAGGCTGTCACTGGCATGGGGTACCATTAGACAAATGCAGATCACACGGTCTTCCTCCAGCATGCAAGAGGCCACATAACTATACTTGCTGTATATGTGGATGATATAGTAATCACAGGTGATGATGCTGATGAGATCACTAAGCTGAAGACGAAACTCGCCAAAGAGTTTGAGGTGAAGGACCTGGGGGAGATGAGATACTTTTTGGGTATCGAGGTGTGTAATGGTGAACAAGAAATTGTTCTCTCACAAAGAAAATATGCACTAAATCTGCTGAAGGAGACAGGAATGCTGGGATGCCGAGCAGCAGTCACTCCAATTGACCAGAAGTGCAAGATGGGAGCAGAAGCAGGAGAGCCTGTTGATCGCGAAAGGTATCAAAGGCTAGTAGGCAGACTGATTTATCTAGGGCATACTCGCCCTGATATCTCATTTGCAGTAAGTGTTGTAAGCCGCTATATGCATGATCCAAGAACGGGTCATATGAATGCAGTATTTCAGATCCTAAGATATCTGAAAGGGACGTCGGGAAAAGGACTGTGGTTCAAGAAGAATGGATGCACAGATGTTGAGGGATACTGCGATGCAGACTGGGCAAGCTGCATAGACGACAGAAGGTCTACCACAGGGTACTGTGTTTTTTTAGGAGGAAACCTGGTTTCATGGAGAAGCAAGAAACAGTCAGTGGTAGCACGGTCGACAGCTGAAGCAGAATACAGAGCAATGGCTCTAGGAGTATCAGAATTGCTATGGGTAAAGGCGCTGCTGACAGAGTTGAAGCTAGACAAGGGGACACCATTGCACCTTCGGAGCGATAGTCAAGCTGCGATAAGTATAGCGAACAATCCGGTTCAGCACGACAGAACGAAGCACATCGAGATCGATCGATTCTTCATCAAGGAAAAGCTGGAACAAGGGATACTGAAGATTGACTATGTTCGCTCAGAAGAACAAGTGGCAGACTGTCTGACTAAGGGTCTTAGTTCATTGAGTCTGTCAAAGCTATGTAACAAGATGGGGATGATTAATATCTATCGCCCATCTTGAGGGGGAGTGTTGAGAATCAATAAGGGACTTTTAGTCCCACATCGGAATTTGTAGTATGTAGAGGAGCTAGACTCCCTATAAGTAGTGAAGTAGTCCATCAATAAAATTCATCCCAACTATTATTTTCTACAAAAGTATACTTCGATTTTTATGTTGCTTAAATCCTAATTGAACTACCGAACCATATGGATCACGTAATAAGAAAACTCGACAAGATTACAAACCCTAGGGCCCTAGCATAATGCAATTTCTGTGAGGATGGGCTGGCTAGGATGGAAACTAAAGAAACATACATGAGATCTTAACAACAGTGTTGATATATATATATAGTGTTATTGGGCTTTAGTCCCACATTGGCTAGAATGATAGGAGAGGAGGCTAGCCTCTCCTATATATATGTTGTTACTCCATTCAATAAAATCACTTCAAGTCTCAACATGGTATCAGAGCCTAAAATTGCTTAGCATACCGTTAGAGACCCCTCCTCCACACAAACCCTAACCCTAATCCCCCTTCTACGCCGCCGCTGCCGCCCGCTGCCGCTGCAGCTGCTGCCGCCCGCTGCCGTTGCAGCTGCTGCCGCGCCGCCGCCGCCGCAGCGCCGCCCCGCTGCTGCTGCAGCTGCCGCGCCGCCGCCGCCGCTGCCGCGCTGCTGCCGTTGCTGTGCCGCTGTTGCGGCTGCAACTGCTGCTGCTGCCTGCCGTTTTTACGGCTGCAGGATTCATTGTACCGCTATTGCGGGTACAAGATTCACGCTCGTTTCTGTACCGTTTTTACGGCTGCAGGATTCATTGTACCGCTATTGCGGGTACAAGATTCACGCTCGTTCTTGAGATCAATCTCAAGGAGATGCCTATAATCCCTAGATCCGATGAAATCAGACATATTCGGATTTAGGAGAGGACGGCAAGGACGAGCGTGAGTCGTGGAGCAAGTGTGAAGTGATCGAGAAGAAGCATCGATGGAAGAGATTCTCAAGAAGCTGGATGCTGACGATGTGGCGACATTGCTGAAGTTGATAAAGGTGTCGGCTGGTGAAAGCACGACACGAGCACCGCCAAAGTTAGAACTACCCTCCATCGATCTGAAGTTGGATGGACCAGCCACCTATTTGAGTTGGTCACGGCGGGTGAGAAGAACCCTTGCAGGTAAGAACCTGGAGGGATTCTTGACAGGCGAGAAGACAGAGCCGGAAGATGGCTCGACAGGACGCGACGAGTGGAAATCCACTCATATGGTGATTTATATCTGGCTTCTCAACTCCTTAGTCCAGTCTATTGCTTCCACAGTAGATGGCATTGAGATGGTGAAAGACGTATGGGAGAAATTGAGAAGAACCTATGATGGCATAGGTAACAATCTACGGATCTTCCAGATAAAAGGGGAGATCGACGACACCGTACAAGGCGAGAAGACGGTGCAGGAGTACGCTACGGAGTTGGAACGCCTCTGGCTGGATTATGATCACCATTCCAAACGGGCAAGCTGCGGGGACCCAAAGTGCAAGGAGAGACAGGTGTGTCTGCAGGAGAGGACGATGAAATTCCTTAAGGGACTGACTGCAGCATTCACACAGAGAACAGCCTTACTCCTCGCCCAGCCAGCGATCCCTAGTCTCGAGGAGGCTATCTCAGCCATGATTCAGGAGGAGACGCGGATCAGATTACAGACAGGGACAGGCGCATCATCGACAGGTGCTTTACCCGAAGTGAAGTCAGCACTAGCAGCTACCGGTTCGGGGGATACAGGATCCAAGGGAGAGCTCTGGCAACAGAATCGGCAGTGCTACAACTGTGGGGAGATGGGCCACCATCGATATGCTTGTACCAAACCACCTAAGGAGGGAGACTCAGGTGGTGGACGTGGACGAGGATATGCTGGACGTGGACGTGGTCGAGGAGGCCGACGAGGCGGTCGAGGAGGCTATCGGGCAAACCTGCTGGTGGCAGATGGGAATGGAGGAGCTGGCGGCGCCTTTACTGAGGAGGATCAGGCGCTACTGGATCTGCTGGAGAGAAAGCAAAAAGCGTCAATCGAAGGAGACAGGAGGAGCGTAGCAGAGGAGGCATCCACTCCATTCTTCAACGCCGCTATGTATGCCCATCCATCAGAAGGTACTGACGAGTCTCACGCTCTTGCATCTATGTCTTCCCTTAAAATGTCAGACTGGATTATCGACTCAGGAGCATCTCGGCATGTGACCGGAAATGCTAGTAAGTTTTCCTCGTACACTCACCTAGCATCGACAGACACCATTCAGACTGCGGATGGTACTTTCCAACCAGTGGTCGGTAAGGGTACTGTTAATTGTACGGGTTCAGTAAGGTTATCCAATGTTTTGCATGCTCCATCCTTCCCAGTCAGTCTCTTGTCTATTAGTTCTATAATTCTCCAACTAAAATGCATTGTTTCTTTTGATATTCCTAAGGTGATCTTCCAGGAGAAAGGGACGGGACGAAGACTTGGGACTGGCACTTGGCATGATGGACTGTGGTACCTAGATCAAGACGGACTGGACTCAGCATTGGTGTCTATGGCAGAGAAGGCTGGAATGGAGGAGCTGCAGCAGAAGACTGAAGACACTTTGATACTTCATCATAGGAGGATGGGACATTCTTCCTTTGATACTCTAAATAAGTTGTATCCAGATATGTATGCAAAATCAAATAAAAGGAAATTAGTATGTGATGCATGTGAGTTAGGAAAACTTACTAGGAGTTCATATGTTGGAAATGGTCATAAGAGTTCTTCAGTCTTTGAGGTAGTTCATTCTGATGTTTGGGGCCCATGTGCTACTAACACTATGAATGGGTATAAGTATTTTGTTTCGTTTATCGATTGTGCATCTCGTGTCACCTGGCTGTATTTGATGAAGAACAAAAGTGATGTATTTGCTTGTTTTCGGGACTTTCATAAATATGTCCAGACTCAGTATAATGCAGTGGTGAAGATACTGAGATCTGACAATGGGACGGAGTATACCAATAGGACACTTGCAGAGTACTTGTCAGCACATGGAATACAGCATCAGACCTCTTGTGCATATACACCAGCACAAAATGGAGTAGCAGAAAGGAAGAACCGACATCTTCTGGAGACCGCAAGAAGTATGATGATCGACATGAATGTCCCACAACACCTATGGGGATATGCGGTGTTGACAGCAGCTCAACTTATAAACAGGATGCCTACAAAAGTCCTGGGATGGAAGTCTCCATGTGAAGTATTACAAGGTAATAATAGTGGAATACTTCCACTAAAGGTGTTTGGATGTGTGTGTTTTGTGAAGGACAACAGACCATTCGTTGGAAAACTTGACCCTAGAGCAGTCAAGTGCATCTTCGTGGGCTACTCAGCAACTCAGAAGGGGTATGTATGCTGGAGTCCAGTAGAGAAGAAGAAATTTGTTAGTATGGACGTCCACTTCCGGGAGCATGAGCCATATTACCGCCAGGATGGAACTTCGTATAACACGCCTCATACTACAAGTATAAGGCGAGAGGGGGAGATAGAGAACTTGGAGAACCTGGTGGTAACCGATTTAGAAGTTTGGCATAGAGACACGGTTGAGGAGGAACATGAAGGTGAAGCGGAACAGAGGGAGGAGACGAGAAGTGTTACACCTACGGCTCAGGGGGAGTTACTGACCTACAACAGGAGAAACAACAAGCAGACTACAGGACCAGTACCTACAGTGTCAGTGCCAAGTCCCTTGCCTGCGCCTGTCCCAACTCCTGAGACACCTATACCACCATCCTCCTCATCTACACCACCATCCTCCTCATCTACACCACCACCCTCCTCAGGTGATATCGTTCCTCCCATACCACTACCTACACGAAGGACTACTCGCAGCAATGCGGGAAATCCTCCGGACAGATATGGTTGGGATCTTGCTAAGTTTGTTTCTTATGATCATATATCTTCTTCTCATGGAGCATTTATAGCATCTTTGGATAGTATTACTGTACCTAACAATTGGCAGGTTGCCAAGAACGATCCAAAGTGGAAAGCGGCAATGCACGAGGAGTTGGGAGCTCTTGAGAAGAACCACACTTGGGAGCTGGTGAGACTGCCAGAAGGGAAAAGAGCAGTTGGATGTAAATGGGTTTTTACTGTGAAACAGAACCCAGATGGACAGGTTGAGCGCTATAAAGCTCGACTGGTGGCAAAAGGATACAGTCAGACGTACGGCATCGACTATGACGAGACCTTTGCACCAGTGGCGAAGATGAGCACTGTCAGGACCTTGATCTCCCTGGCAGCCAATGGAGGGTGGAAGCTACACCAACTGGATGTGAAGAATGCATTTCTTCATGGAGATCTAGTAGAGGAGGTGTACATGGAGATACCACCAGGATTCGGCACAAAACAGACAGAAGGCAAGGTCTGCAGACTGAAGAAGTCTCTCTATGGACTGAAGCAGTCTCCTCGGGCATGGTTTGACAGGTTCAGGAGAGCAATGATAGGGATGGGATATCAGCAGATCAATGCTGATCACACTGTCTTCTTCAGACGGAGTGGAGGCCATATCACCATGCTTGCAGTATATGTAGATGATATGATTATCACAGGCAATGATGAGCAGGAGATCGCCCAACTCAAAGTAAAACTTGGCAAGGAGTTCGAGGTGAAAGATCTTGGCCCCCTTCGATACTTCCTTGGGATTGAGATTGCTCGAGATAATGAGGGAATCGTTCTTTCTCAAAGGAAGTACGCACTGGACCTGCTTACGGAAACAGGGATGATGGGATGTAAACCAGCTACGACACCGATAGACCAGAAGTTTAAACTGGATGCTGAAGCTGGAGAACCAGTTGACCGGGATAGATATCAGAGATTGGTGGGCAAGTTAATCTACTTAAGCCACACTCGACCTGATATCAGCTTTGCGGTAAGTGTAGTAAGCCGCTACATGCATGACCCCCGGAAGGGTCACATGGACGCAGTGTACCAGATTCTGAGGTACTTGAAGGGAGCCCCCGGGAAGGGACTGATCTTTAGAAGAAATAATCATGTAGGCATTGAGGGCTATTGTGATTCTGACTGGGCTAGCTGTGCTGACGACAGGAGATCCACATCGGGATACTGCATATTTGTAGGAGGCAACTTGGTCTCTTGGAGGAGTAAGAAGCAGTCAGTAGTGGCCAGATCAACAGCTGAAGCAGAGTATAGAGCGATGGCCTTGGGAGTCACAGAACTATTGTGGTTGAAGAATATGCTGACGGAGCTAAAGCTGGACCAGGGAACAAAGATGAAGCTATGGTGTGACAACCAGTCAGCTATTAATATTGCCAACAATCCAGTGCAGCATGACAGGACCAAACATATTGAGATTGACAGATTCTTCATCAAAGAGAAACTGGATAAAGGAGAACTAGAGCTGGGCTATGTTCCAACCAAAGATCAGGTAGCAGACGGACTGACAAAGGGGCTTAGTTCTATCAACATGATGAGAGGATGTGACAAGATGGGCTTAGTGAATATCTTTCGCCCATCTTGAGGGGGAGTGTTGATATATATATATAGTGTTATTGGGCTTTAGTCCCACATTGGCTAGAATGATAGGAGAGGAGGCTAGCCTCTCCTATATATATGTTGTTACTCCATTCAATAAAATCACTTCAAGTCTCAACAAACAGCAAACCCAAGTTTAGTTTTAGTAGCACCAGAAGTTTAACCACTCATTGAAGAAACTAAATTTTCAATCTATACTTTGCCTGCACAATATACTTCTATTGTACTTTGAGATTCCTGAAATCACCTCATTTTGGAGATTCGAAATGTGAAAAATGGTCCCAAGACATAATCCTTTAACTAATACATTCTAATGATAATCAGACAAAATAAACTAAAGTACAATATATCATTTCTTCTCAACCTAGGGGAATATCCTTAGCAGACACAAATACAAAAGTCGTATTAAGAACTTGTCAACAAATCGCCCAGTGTCTACTTTATAATTTATATATCAACTATTTGATTTGATCTAGATAAGCTTCTCACACATAAAAATTATGCTTATGATCTGATAAAATATGACTTTAGCTTATTGCTGGACCGTGCCATATTTATCTACTTGACGAATCTAACAATCTCAAGATCTAAAAGGCTACATCTCTGTATTCCCTTATTTCACTTATCCCGTAACAAAACAACATTGTTCCTTCAGCACTTAGTATCAGCTCTAGTTCTTTCCTTAATGTTGATTTATATCAGTTCATTATAGAATATGCAAGGAATTGGAAGAGATGGGGGCCGGGATCAATCTAGAAGATTGCTCCACAAATTTTTCTCACCGAACGGAAAAACTCAATGAAAGAAGGTGATATCATAGCAAAGGTATTCACTGATCCCTCACAATGAAGGAGCTCAAGAAGGGGATATCGTATTACAGGTAGAAGATTAATCTTTATAAAACTAGGCAAAGGTAGAATAGAAAGTTCAACAACCGAGCAGAGGTCATGTCCCATCAAGTAAGCTTTCGCGCAAGAACTTGGTCTCTTATCTTTATTGTTGTGCCGGTCATCAAGAACTAGGGGTGCAACTCGGGCGGGTTGGGTCGGGCTTGAGGTCAACCCGATGAATCATGAGCCAAGCCCGATCCGACCTCGGGTTCAATATATGAAGCCCAAGATCAAGCCCGGAGGATCGGATTTGGCTCGGGTTGAACTCGGTTTGGGTCGGGTCCATCAGATTTATCGGGCTCTAATATAATATTTGAAATAATTTTAAATAAAAGTAATATTAAACTCATAATCAAATAGCAATCAAGTCTTGATCATTACAAAATACAAACTGAAATAAAATTTAGGATAAGGAGTTGAAAAGTTTGGGTTAAGAAATTTAGGATTAAAACTTTTTATTTAAGAAGTATGAAACAATATATATATATATATATATATATATATATATATATATATATATAAAGTCGGGTTTCGCGTTCTTCGGTTAACCCGAAATAACCCAAACTTTTCAACTCCTTATCCTAAATTTTATTTAAGAAGTATGAAACAATATATATATATATATATATATATATATATATATATATATATAAGTCGGGTTTCGCGTTCTTCGGTTAACCCGACACATTAACTCGAGCCCAACCCGATTTTTGATCGAGTTCAAATATTTTAACCCGAGCCCGAACCCGAGTATCTTCAACCCTAACCCAACCCATTAACGGGTTTACCCGATCAGGCTCGGATTTAGCCCGCCCGAGTTGCACCCCTATCAAGAACTTGGAATTACTCCAAGGGGGACGATTTCAACTAACTAAGAAATAGATGCAAAATATAACTGTTGTTTGATTCGATCCAAATTAGGTTATTTACAATTGGACTCGATAATAAAACAAAATTTTGACTTTGTTTTCTGTCAGAAATGCAAACTCAAGGCAAGTGGTTGAGAAAACATTTAGTAGAACCTCTAAATGATATTAAGGTGAAAAACTATAAGCATTTAAGTTTTCTCCAACTCATTTAAGGTGAAAATTGATATTACTTCCACCAAACACTATAAGCAATTAATTTAGGGGCTGTTTGGTTGACCGTAAATGAAAATCTCATGCAACATATGTTGCATGTAGCATTTGTTATTATAAGTGATGTTGTAAATCAATTGTTTTTATTGCATGTAAATGATGCTGCGGGAATTACAAATCCATTATTTGGAATGATGTAATTAGAATACATGGTTACAACTTTTGTTAAGGTAAATGGAAATACATTGTTTGGTTGGGACTTTATACATTGAATAAGGAGAGAATTATTGAAAATGATGTTTAATTTGTTGTTGTAACTTGTGTTGCGACCATTTTGGCCGCATCAATTGGAGAAAATGATGCAACATTTATTTCACCAATTCCATCAATTACAACAAACCAAACATTGGAATTTGTGGAAATGGTGCAACAAATTTTGTATGTATTTCCAATTACAGCCAACCAAAGACCCCCTAAGATAACTATTTGGTGAAATAATATGAGTATTTAATTTTTCTTGCTCAACCTTGATATCGTTTAAAGGAACTGTTTGACAAAATAACTGGCGGGCAGTCTTGTTAAAATAGTGTGGGAGGACAACTGTATATGTATAAAGGTCAACAAATCCAACTAATAAAAAAGGGTATATAAAAATTAAGTAGAACCGTATGACTGCACCATATTAAACCTATTAGTTGATTCAATAAAAGATCAAACCACAATTAGGTCATGGGTTCTTTTCTATGGGCCAAACTTCGTCCCATCGCATGCCTTTGTCAGGCTTCCAAGCATGCCACAATTTCACTTCAGTTTCAATAGTCACTCGGGAGTCGGGATGTTGACATTGAATTATACCAAACGGCAGATTTTGGAACAAGGATCAAGTCCCTGCAACTACTGATACCTTTTTCATGCTAACTTAGAAAATGCTAACCAACTGGAAGTTGATTGGCTTCCAACTTCCTATGAGGAATGGATATATGCTCTGTGCTAAGTAAGTTGAGTGTTTTTCGATGCTCCCTCTTGAGACTATATCCACATCAACTCAATAAATATGTGCATATTTTCATATGATCCTTTCAGATATCATTAATTTACACAATAAGCTCTATGGTGGCTATCTTTCTTAAGATAGCCTCCTCCCTCTTATGTAATCTTCTTTACCAGAAGAGTGGTAAATACCAGCATTTCAAATCACTTATGGAAGCCTCTGTTATTGTCCTTGAGTTAGAGTACTACCCAGTTTTCTCAACAACACACACAAAAAAAGGCTTGGGATTAAAATATGTAAATAGTGTCATAACTCATTTTAGGCATACAATTAAAATGTGCCCAATGGCTCAACAGGATAATGGAGTGTTTTCAGTTGGCTACTGAAGCAACCTAGAAATAGAAAATTCCCCATCTAGCTTCTGTTAACTTTGGCAGCTCATGTTGCCCTGCTTTGAGGTAACAAAAGCAGCAAAGACACACATCAGGCAGCAAGCACAACGGAAAATCATGTATATCATTTGGTCCATTCCTTAGGAATAACATGTCAAGGACAGTTGATAGGTTGTTTGCTCTTTCCCGCATTATTGCAAAAGAATATATGTTCTCATTAATTGGATGTATTTTCTGATTCATGAAGTAATCCATCATATGATGACCCTTGGATTAGTATAATAGTAGGTTGTATGACTTTACGAACAAAGCACATCAAATATATGAGGATCCATTATTATTTCGAGGAAAACAAACAGTAGATCAAACTCTTAAGGATTAGAGGATTTAAGGCAAATCTGGATGTGGGATGGTTTGGAATATAGGCCACTAATGGAAGTGGGATTTAAAGGACAAACCAAGAGATCTTTCTCCTGAGCTGAATTTTGGTTTGCTACATAAAATCAATAAATGAAGTGGAATGCTAGCAGAAATTTGAAAAAGATGCAGAAGTGGGTGAAAGAGGGTAGATTTCAGTATGGCCAGGTTCCAAATTTTGGTCCAAGCACATTAGGCCAGCTTCTGTTAAGCTAATGCATTGAATAAAGTATTATCCTCTATATTCTCATTAGTACATGCAACCCGTATAGATCTCTACACTCTGGACTAACTAATGCAATAGAAGAAACTGGTATAGCTAGCTATAGATATATAAGCACCTCTGCATTCATTTTCCAGAGTAGTCTAGGACATCTAAAACCACCATTCTTTCGTACCAGTAATATAACATGGCGTTTGACTGTTATTTTCATCATAAGGATCCATGGATGAAGCCAATAGAATCTCCATGGAGACCTTAGAATGAGTAGCATAGTGTCCTCTCACAAGGTAATCGATTACAATACCTTGTCATGTGCGATAAGATATAGTGAAATGGGTCTGATTTCGATGCACAATGAACGTTAGCCAATTTAACTATGAAAAATATTTTTAAAAGGTCCTGGACTCAAAACCCAATCATATCGAGCACATTATGCTTGTTATCTTTTTGAATAATAAGATAGGCTCATGACAACTCATGCTACAATATCTTTAGGTACAGATATAAATACTACAACTTTATGCTCATGTCATCCATGGTTATATATACCCCAAAGAATAAACATCACAGTATGCTCTCTCATTCTAACATAGCATTTACTTTCATTTTTATCAAAAAGTCTAGTCTAACTTGGACGTCGGAGGTGCGTCTGCGGAGAAATTCGTCCCGCTTAACACCTTTGTGCAGGAATCCAGGCGGGGGACATTACCTAGTCGGGCCATGTCTTTGCAACATCAGTCTGATCCAGAGTCAGTCATGTCCTTCATAGGACGAATCAGCCACATCCCTGAGTGCCGCGTCAACTTATAGTTATCAAACTTGTCACCTTCACATCACCAACTATTGAAATTTGTACCAAAATTATTTATGTCATAAGTGACCAATTGCTCCTTGGTCTCCTATTCTGATCCTAAACTCCTTATTGTGGTGCATGATGCTTTAACAATTTTAGTATTATTATAGTAATTGAAATTGTATGTACCAAGAAGAATACTGAAACTATGAACCACCTGCAAATTTTTTGATGTACCATGTAAGAAGAATATTGAAACTATAAATATCATTCCAAATTTTAAAGTAATTGATTTTAATTTATTGAAGCCCTCTTGCGGCTCGCTTGGCCAGTTATGTAGACCATATTTGACTCCCTCGCACTTCATATTCCTTGTCATGGAAATCTATATCAGGTTTTATGGATTGTTAGTCTGTGGGTACTCTTCATTTATAGTATTGGTTCCAACAAGGATAATATGGAGGTGGTGGGACTAAGAAGATGAAGAACTTAGGAATGTGACTAACTCGTCCTATGAAGTACCAGGCTGATTCTGATCCGATTGACATTGCAAGGACATGACCTACTTGAGTTAGACGTCATTTGTTTTGATTCACGCACAAAGGTGTCACGCGGAACGAAATTCCCTGCGACACAAGTTGCTGATGGATGAGTTGTCATGAGCCTTTATCTTATTCTTCAACAAGACAAAAAAAAAAAGCATATTTGGCTCTATATGGTTGAACTTTTAAGTCTAGGCCCTTGTAAAATATTTCCATAGCTAGATTGACTAAACTTTATTATGCTTGAAAATTGGACCCGTTTCACTATATCCCATCAAACACCCTGAACATGAGGATTTGATAGCATTTGGCCATAACCTAATAAACAACCTTACTTAAATATCAATGACCTCAATGAGTTAGGTTGGCTTTCATTGGTGAGACAGTAGACAAGTAGTAGAGAGAAACAAAACTACTTGAGGACCTTAATTCAGACACTAGACCATCAACTAGAGGAATTATACATATTATTGTACTATTCATTATATAAAGTACATCCATCACAAACTATGGCGAAGAAGGTAATGACACAAATCACCAACATAATATATCATTAACAATTTGAAATGTACGAGAATATGGTTGTGTACAAAGATTGTCCGAGAGAAACTGTGTCCAAACTGAGGTCATGATGAAAGTATCTCCAATATGTAGGGACGGCACATAATTTCCCTCAAGTGCTTCACAACATCCCAGCCGACATCTTCTCACTTAAACCCACCGAATCTAGCTTGTCGTGATTCCATCCTCCTTTCAAGATAGAGCCACTCTTAGCATCCTACCAGGGAATTTGACTAGGATACGAAAGCTAACCAGGGCATTTAAGCCTAAAGAAAGGAGCCCAGCTGGCAACATAATCCATATTTTTAGCAATGTGTCACAACAAACTGATATAATTCCTCCAGGTATACCTAAGAAGCTTTTTTGCACCCTATGTGACATCATACTGAATTTGTTGACTCAGATTAAGGAAGGATCAAATGTGTCTGCAATCATAAATCAAGTAGAAGATGTGGAGAGAGGGATTAAACAAATGGACTGACTATTGACTACCAATGTGAGTTTCCATGTAGATTATATGTGCAGCAGAGTAATATGGGGTTCATATTAAATGTGCTCTTAAACCCCAATCACTGGGAAATGGGAAGGCCCTAACATTCTCTATGTGAGCTTCACAATTCATTAAACCATTTTCTTAAGACATGCCTTGCATAATATAGAAGTTTGCAAGGAGGTTCTTAATGCATGAAACTTGATCTCCTATCTCTCCAACCTAATCATCTATAAAATAAGAAAAGCTACCTCATATACCAATGTTAAGACATTTATTCCTCAACATAATCTACAAGATGGTTGTTGAACAGTTTAAGATTCTCTTGAGCATCTACGTAGCACGGGCACACCAAAAATCAGTGTCTTTCCATGCCGCATCGTGTCGGACACTTATTGGACCTCAATGTTGCACGAATACAGACATGTTTACGAATATGGACACTATACGAATACATTCAAATATGTCCAAAAGTAGTTACTTATGTTGCACAAATACGGACTCGAACATGATCCATATACAACATTTTGTCGTGTCCCAACTTGTTGGACATTGAAGAGGAATATAGTATGTTTTGGAGCTATCTAAGATTAGTAGGTTATCTAGGTCTATCTCATTTACTCGATCAAAAGTTTGGTTTTTATTAAGCTCTTACTACCCAAAATATTATTTTCTTTCTAGAATATTAGGTTGGTCAACATCTCTTCTATTCTCCGTCTACCAGAATATCAACTTCGAATCTCGACAAATACATCAAAGACACTCCAAACTACACTCGCGCTTGCCAAAATCAATGTTGGATCATGCCGTGCCGCATTCGTGTCTGTGCAACATAGTTTAACATATAAACTAGGAAATCCATGTTAAGTGTGAAAATGAGTTTTTGTTGCTATATACAATACAATTTCTATTACTACAATCACACAAAGCAGAAGAACTCACGACAACGACATCACAGCAACAGCATCTACAGCTCCTTGCCGACGAGGCCGAGCTTGATCCCCAGCATCTTCTCCCTAAACTCCCCATCACTAGGCTTCAACGTCTCCGCCAGCGACATCCGCTCTCCACCAGCATCCGGTGCCTCGGCCTGGCCGTATCCGCCTCTCGAGACTAAACGAGAAGCAATGCGGAAACCCCTTCACCTCCCTAACCTCGCTCCCCATCTCCTCCACCTTCGGCTTGAAATTATTCTCTATGCTGATGTCTACAAAGCCGGAGACCGCATCACCATCCGAACAGTGTCGCGGTAGGAGATGTCCAGGGACTGGATGTAGTGGGTTTTGGGGACCAAGGTGCGGTCGACGCTGCAGGGCCGTCTTAGGCGAGGTCCTACACAAAAGTTCAAATATGAGACCCTTTAAAAAAAAAAAAAAAAAAATTAAACATGGTTAAATTATATAATTATATTCATTTATATGCAAACCCTCATCCTTCATCCGGACTTGAGACCGGCAATGTAGCGTTATAAATGTTACACAGGCGGATCTAAAAAACATTTTTTATTATAATTTTAAAATTTGAATAAAAAGCAGTATTTTTTTTAGAGTCTCTCCATAATGAATTAATAAAAAACAGTTGAACATATATATTTGTTTTTACTATGTAGCAGATAATTAAATAAATTTAATTTTTTTTTGCTTTTTGTGCTGCAAAATGGCTAATTAAATTTTTATATTCAAGAGTTCCTAAGATATATTTTTCAATAGATAATATTGCTAATCCGTTCATTTTTTCTTGTGACATAGTTGATCTTAAATACGATTTTATCAATTTTAGTTTTGAAAAACTCCTTTCTGCAGAAGCAACAGTGACAGGAATTGTTAATAATATTCTATAAGCTATAAAGGCATTTGGAAAAGAGCCAATTGTTTTCAAATAACTCAAAGTATCGATAATGGATTTTATTTCTGGATTCAAAACTTCTTTTAAAATATTTAGCTCTAAAAACAAATCATTATCATCAATATCACAAAACTCTCCAAGAATGCTCTAAATAAAGACAAGATTTTTTAAGTCCACATCATTCAGTGATCTTAACTTTTCCAATTAAATAAAAATCCAAAAATCTCTTCATACTTTTTAAATTGTTCAAATCTAGCCATATCCAATATATATATATATATATATATATATATATATATATATATATATATATATATATAAAGTAACCAATACGAAAAGACTGTTCTGATGTTTGAATTAATTCATTTCTATTAATTTCATCAAATTGTCTTTTCCTATTAATTTTACGTATCTCACGAAACGTAGGTTCTATTCCCATCTCACATGCAATTTCTTTACATGAATTTTTTGCAGATTCATAGCCATCATCTCTATATTTAACAAAGAATGTAACAAGATCTTTTAATTGATTTATAGCAATATCAATAGGCATATCTTGAGATTGTAAATTCTTACTAACTAAATTAACCATATATAAAATTTCATACCAAATGACCATGCCCAATAAAAAATAGTTTTCTAAGTGATGATGTGCTAAACTTTCAGCTTCACTTTTTATTTTAGCATCTTCACAAGTTTCTGCTAATTCAAGTAGGGATCTCTTATTTCTGGAGTTTGTTCTCTTATTGTTTTTTACACTTTCAATACGACTTTTCCATCGTGTTTGTGACAGTGGTTTAACAGTTAAATAAGGTACATGATCTAGTAAAATTTTTCAACCGTTTGATTGAAGATGAAAATATAGTATATATTCGTTGTACTACTCCAAAAAATGACTTACCTTTTGAACATGAATTTACCATATTAGAAAGTACCAAGTAAGACTATGACAACCACACGGTGTATAAAATGCTCGAGGGTTTAAGTCTAATAATCTCTTTTGTACACCTTTATTTACACCTTTCATATTTGATCCATTGTCATATTCTCGTCCTATAATATCATTAATATCAAGGTTAAGTTTTTTTTTATTATATTTAGAACTTCAGTGAATAGTCCTTCTGTTGTAACATCTACTTTAATAAATTCTAAAAATATTCTTCTATTTTTATTGGATTTACTGAAATATTTACACATTGCAATACTAGTGTCATTTGTTCTTGATGGCTTATGTCTGGAGTGCAATCAAGTATAACTGAGAAATATTTTGCATCTTTAATTTTTTTAATAATTATATTTTGTACTTCAGATGCTAACAAGTTTATTAATTCATTTTGTATGTTATGTCCAAGATAATGATTAATAATTTCTCCATTTTTGATGCGACGGACATGTTATTACATTACTGTATCAAATTCAGCATCATTTCAGTGAAACTTAAAAAGTTTCCGTTATTATCTTCGTATAGTTTTTCATTTGTTCCGCGAAATGCCATATTGTTTCTAGCAAGAGTTTTTACAAGAGCAATAATTCTTAGAAGTACATTTTTTCAATGTTATTTTTCTTTATTAATTAGCTCTTGAAGTTTGTCATCAATATAGTTTGTTATTTTAACAAACGCGCTTCTAAATCAATCCAAAAAGCTATATTAGTAATATGTTCATTTGATGTTTCATGGTTTTTAAGCTTATAACTAATATTTCTCCAATCTCTACATCCTTCATTAGTTAATTAAGATGTGTTAGATTTTAAATTAAATAACTTGCAACAGAAACAAAATACCTTATCAAATTTTTTGGAATATATTAACCATCTTCTATCGTATTTTTCTCCATTTGATAACATTCGAGTATAAAGTTTAACAGAAAATCTTCTACCGTTTTCATCAACAGGAAATTCTATATTATTTTCTCTGATTGGACCCTTTTCAACTAATAAATCTCTTAATTTTGTATCAATGTTTTTCCATTGTCCCGGATCATAAATATTATGTAGGACTAAAACATTTGTACCATAGATATCTTCTACCGAGTTCTTATTTTGTTGCAAGCTTTCAGTAGGGTTATCAACTTGGGTTCTATTTTCATTTTCTTCTAAATTTTCAGAAGTAGTAATTGGATTAGGATCAACTTGTACATTTTCACGAGTTTCATTTTCTCCAATTGAGTTATCATTTTGATTTATAGTTTCATTTGATATATTATTTATAAGAAATTTATCAAAAGAACCTTTTTGAGATGGAATCATTTTATCTAATTTAATTTTTTTGACGTTTTGCATATCCAGAAACATATTTTCTACTAGAGATTGCTAAATAAAATAAAATAAAGAAAAATTATAATATTAAAAAATAAAACCTGACAAGAGTTGAGAAAAAAAATCCAATTCTTTTTTTATGGATGCAGATTGCAGAACTCCACAAATATCTGCAACAAAATTCTTAAATTAGTACTAATTTGTACTCAACAAAATTGAATGAAGAGTACTGTTATGACAAAAGTATAGACTGTAACTTGCTATAAAATCATTTAAATAAATAAATGCATGATGAATTTTGTTCATACCTAAATCCTTATCTTGTACGTACTTGCAGATATTGAATGGAGAGAGAGAGAGAGAGAGAGTGCTGAATGCTGATATAGAAAGGAGGGAAAGAGAGAGATGCGGACCCGGTTATCAAACGGAAAGAGAGAGAGAGTTTTTTTTTCGTGTGTTTTGTTTTATATATAAAGAGAGAAGATGAAGAGACCAAATTAAGAAGGAGACCAAGAGGTTGTAACGGTTATTGATCTTTTCCTAAATTTTGATAGATTTCATGAAGCTTTAAATTTTTTACAAATGGTAATGGCTTTAACTACATTTAGTACCCTTTAACAAATAGCCAACCAAGGCAAGATTGGCAGCCTGGACTTTAATTAGGTTTGAAACACATGCGCAAGCCTGCAAGGCCGCAAGGCTGGCAAATGGCAATTGCAACATATTAATTATTTCCTTTTTCAGATGGAGTAACCGGCTTTTTTTAGAATAGTTTTAAATTACCTACATGGGAAACCGGCTTTAATTATGATATTATTCCTTTTTCATCGGGCTCTTAAAAATAATATATAATTACATATACATACATACCAATAATATACATACCTATAATAGTATCTGATATTTATGGGACCACTACAAAAGTGAGGCCCTAGGCATTTGCTTTATTTGCTTAAAGCTTGAGCCGACTTTGTGACGCTGGAGACGAGGATG
>JANAVB010043854.1:0-28861 GCA_029216955.1 Iris pallida | reverse complement strand
GTCAACTGATCAACTCTGGTCAACTTAGTCACTCAGGTCAACCCTAGGTCAAACTGGTCAAATATTGACTAACAGTTGACTTTAGTCGATTGGTCAACTCTAGTTTGGATTTGGACCATTTTAGAAAGGGTTGACTCATTGTTGACTTTTAGATAAAAAGTCAACTCTAGGTCAACCGAGTCAAAATTGGTTCAAATATGACATTTGTAGGGTGTACCTATCAAGACATCTAAGTTTCAAGTTAAACCGACAACCCGTATCCCGTATCTTGAATTTACCTGTTTATCCTCTATATAATATATACCCTTTTCCACTATAGAGTTAGGGCAGATATTGTTGACCAGGATGATATGCCTCTCCCGGTCAATATCTTGTAAGTCCTACCCAAGGGTTGAGCAATAATATTGTGTCTCAGAGCAAAGGAGACAGACACAAAGCTATGCGACTCCACAAAAACGTATACTAAAGCCAAGTAGCTTTTCCTTAGGAGTTTTACTCCCGGCTTCCTAGGGTAGTAGGATACTAACCTATACTAACATTACCTACCAAGTTTCCTAGGTAAGGTGGACATCCTGTCCATCACTACCAAAATAAGTTATATCAGCGACGTATTTAGCGACTCTAAGAAAGAACGTCGCTAATTTTTGGGGGTTTAGCGACGTTTATCTAAGACGTCGCTGTTTGTCGCCAACAGCGACTAATAGCGATGTCTAGCGGCTACAATTTGTTAAATGGAAATCTGCGTCACAAGTTCGTCGGTACACGTCGCTGAAATAGCGACGTGTAGCGACACATTTTAAGCAGCGTCGCCATTTATTAAATATTAGCGACGTTTAGCGACGACCGAGAAGGACGTCGCTAAATGTTTCATATAGGCGGCAAGGGTTTCCTTTTCGATCATTCACAAATTCCCCCCCTCCCAATTTTTTGCGCGCTCTTCCTCCGCGACGCTCCTCCGGCGATTTTCCTCCTCCGGCCTCCTCCTCCGCGGCGCTCCTCCGGCGATCTCCCTCCTCCTTCTCCTCCTCCTCCTTCCTCAGGTAGCTCCTCCTTAGGTAACTCTCCCCTGTCCCCGCTTTCCATTTTCTCTTCGTCTTCTAGCTCTCTCTCGCTTCTAGTTCGTGTCTACGAGAGCGTGGACTCGCTGCGGGGGACACGAGACTCGCAGTGGACTCGCTACGGGGGACACGAGAGCGTGGACTCGCTTCTAGTTCGTGTGACACCTATTTTGTTGGTTTGGACACGTTTTATCGCACTGTGTGGACACGAGATTCACAGTGTGACACCTATATACTGATACTGGGAGTTTTTTAGGGCATATCAACTGTCAATTTGATGTTTTGCTTGGATTCGAATTCTAATTTAGGGTTCGAGCCCTATTTACTGATACTGGGAGTTTTTTGGGCATTTTCAGGGTTTTGAAATGATGAATAAATTGACTAATAATTATTATCGAGCCCTATAAAATTTTAGTTATGTCACGAAGGATGGATACTAATCCTGTGAATGAGTTTTCTCCTAAGTATTCTCGACAGTTGAGTATGATTTAGATCACTGACATTACTGAAATATGGAATGATTAGTGTAGGGTATGTTGGTCAGGTTTTGGCAGAGTTAGGATATGATAGTATGCATGTTACAATTAACAAGGAATACTGTTGAAACCAAATGTTGCACGACAGGTTACTTGAGTCACCTCGAATGTTTTACCTACTGAAACAAATGGTTTGGGCAAGGGTGTGTATAGGTTTGTCATCAGATGGTATGGGAATTTGCCTGCCAAGTTCTGAACAGCAGTCCAGGGTGCCTGCTTAGTTGAAAGTCTTAATTAGACTTTCTGTTCAGTACCCTTTGACTGAATTAAGTTGACCTGAATACCATATTTTAAATCCTAAATCTAAGTCTGCCTGTTGTCCAATTCATGACAGGTTATCTTGTTAACAATAAATGCCTTCCTTTTTAATATGTGTGAAACTCAGAGGTAGGATAAATCCAGTACAAATTAGGGACTGTCATGTTCAGGCAGTTGGTACCAGTATTTAAGACTAGTTTGATTTGTATAATTATCTGCCATTCGACTGGCGAGACAGAAATCTATGTATGAAATTTGCTATAAGGAATTTGCATTAATCTACGGTACGACATCGTGATCAGGACATAGTCCCTGCAGCCATTCGACTGGCGAGGCAGAAACTATGTAGCCGTAGATAAAGTTAACTGTCCTCCGACCCCCATCCCTCGGCAATGATGATACGACAACCTATCACTACATCTTTTAGTAGTAGATAATGTCTTAGTATTACATTATGTGGGTTCATCTTGATTCTGTTACATCCTTCAGATACTAGATTCGATAAGAACATGTACTACACCATATGTACAGAACATATATAGATTATTCAAACTAATGTATGCTAGAATGAATTTTGGGTTGTGTTCTGAGCCATTCGTCCCCACACTTGGCAATTATGCATGTAAAATATATCGTTGAAGAACATAAAACTTGTGGTCGTACAATCATCACTTTCGTGCGTCAGTTCATGTCGGTCTTCACTTTCTGCAATAATTATCTTAAAATGGATATGAATTACTATCTGCAGAACCGTTTGTGGATATACAATCGTCATCCTGATAAATTATTATCTATGTCAATCTTTACAGAATTATCTTAAAATGGATATGAATTACTATCTGCGAAACCATTTGTGGATGTACAATTGTCATCCTGATGACATGTGCGGTGTGCGAGATAAATTTATACAGGATGTGCAACAGTTCCTGCAGTTTGCTAAGGCGTTTCCTCAGTACATGGACCGTACAAAAATTAAGTGTCCATGTATGAGATGTCGTAACTTGAAATATCATTCGGAAGTGGATGTGACATATCATTTGTATTCGAGGGGTTTCATGCCAAATTATTATCAGTGGACGGCACACGGAGAACTTCTGCCTTTAGCCTCCGAACCGGAGCCTTATGTGGAGCCTTATATAGATGTCCACGAGCATGCTAATTACGACCAAGGGTGGACGAACATGGTTTTCGATGCTGCGGGGCCTAGTTTCGATTCGAACAATCAATATGCAGCTGAGGAGGCACCGAATGCCAATGCTGCAAAGTTCATAGAGTTGCTGGAGAATGCAAGGACTCCTTTATATCCTGGTTGTGACGACCATTCACCGTTGGAGGTGATTACAAGATTGTTGAGCATAAAATCAGATTTTAACATGTCTCAAGAATGCTACAACCAAATCCTGGAGTTAATTAAAGATATATTGTCGGAGGGTGGTAAGTTACCTAAAGAACAGCTATCTACACATTGGTCATATGGTCAAACTGATTTTAATAATTGATCAAACTCTGTCTGGATATATGAAGCTAGTCAGGATATCTCGGACTCTTGGACATGATCAAGAATAACTATCTACACAGTTCAAGACCGAAGCGATGTTTGCCTGTTCGAGTCTGTATTTCTTTAAGGAATATATTTTTTATTTTATTGAGTCTAGGAATACGTTGTACACCGAGTCGTACTGGCAAATAGGCTATTCCAAAATGATTTCAAAATATTTTTAAAATGTCCTTAGTTTTGAAAAATATTCATATTAACAAAAGCTTCAAAAAGGTTTTCAAAAAGATTTTTAAAAATTCCCAAAAACTATTTTTAAAAACCTAACCTAACCCTGACAGAACTCGGCCAGAGTTCGGCCAGAGTTCGGTTAGTAGCCGTTTTGATTTTTGAATTCTTTAGAATTTGGTCCTCCTGCAGTTGCGGATTTGACCGAGATTTTTTCATCGAGTTCTGCACGAATTCTGCCCGAATTCTGCCAGAATTCTGTCTTTAGAATTCCTATAAATAGAGAAGGATTTCGATCATTTCAACTCACTCATTCACTTTCAATCTTCTCTCTATCTAAAGCTTTCAGTCTTCCAAAGAGTTTTTCTTGAGCTTTAAATTCAGATCCTAAGCCAATTACAATCCTCTAGTCGATTTGCCAGTGCGGTACGGTCTAGAAGTTTCTGAGAGATTGTAATCAGAAGGCTTGATTGAAGAATACCTCTTCACAATTGAAGTTGGACGAGTTCTTCGTATCAAAGCTCGCATTGTAGAAGTTGCAAGGACTTCGTAAGAAAACTTACGGTTTTGCCAATAGTGGATTCAACTGGTAGCAAGAGTTCTACCGACTGGATTAGTCCTCAACAGAGGGAAACCAGTATACATCGTTGTCTTTGCATTTGCTTTCTTATCTCTGCTTTTACATTACTTAGTTGTGATTATTATTCTGTGATCTTGCTGCTAACATTTTTTAATTAGCATTATTCCGCTGCCAACTCTATTCACCCCCTCTAGAGTATTGTGCTTTACGATTTCGTTCCTACAATTGGTATCAGAGCGGGTGTTACAGGTAAAGCAAGGTAACATTACAATTATTTATTCTTTTAATTTATTGTTATATAGATCACAGCACAACATATGGCAACTGTGAAATTTACAAGTGAAGGCCAGGCCACAAACAGACCTCCACTGTTTGATGGTACGAACTATACCTATTAGAAAACACGGATAAGTTTCTTCTTGAAATCTCTTGACTTTGATTTATGGTCTATTGTTATTGATGGCTGTCAAAAGCCACCTCGTATAAATATTGATGGAGTTTTAGTTGAAAAATCCCATAACAGATATACAGAGGAGGAAAAGAAAAAGGCCAGTCTTGACGCACGTGCTATTAACGCTTTATTTTTTGCTTTAGACATAACTGAATTTAACAGGGTGTCTATTTGCACAACTGCTAATGAAGTATGGAAGCTTTTTGAAGTCACACATGAAGGCACGACTCAAGTCAAAGAATCAAAGGTCAGCAGACTTACTCAAGAGTATGAGGTGTTCAAGATGAAGCCCAACGAAACAGTTACTCAGATGTTCGAAAGATTCTTGGATATTGTAAATCCTTTGTCCTCCCTAGGCAAAGAGTACAGTAACCATGAAAAGATTTGCAAACTCCTGCGAGCACTTACCAAGAACTGGATTCCAAAGGCTACTGCGATCATTGAAGGGAACGACCTCACAACTATGTCCCTCGAAGTACTCATGGGTAAGCTACTCACTCATGAACTGGAGCTACAAGATTTTGAAGAGCCTGTACCAAAAGAGAAGACAATCGCTTTCAAGGCTCAGCACAGAAAAGCTGCTGAAGGTGATTCAGACAGCAGTGAATCTGATGCTGAAGATCAAGCACTCCTAGCAAGAAAATTCAAAAGATTCATGAAATATGAGAAGAAAGCCAAAGAAAACAATAGCAGTAACAACTGGTATCAAGATGTTGTTGTCTGCTATGGCTGCAAGAATAAGGGACACATGAAGAAGGATTGTCCTACAAACTCATCATCAAGCAAGAAGAGCAACAGGTATGAAAAAGGGAACCTGAAGAGATCAACATCTCGGAGATATGCCAACACCAGCATATGGTATGAAAGTGAAGCCAGCGACTCAGAAGATGAACAATCAGAAGATGCTACAAACGTATGCTTTATGGCATCCGATCAGGTACCTACTGAACCTGTAGTTGATACATATGATGACTTCACCTTTGAGCAATTAGGAGATGCCTTCAGTGAACTGATAAGTGATTACAGAAAACTGCGTAGCAAATATCAGACCTCTAAGAAGGTACTCAAAGAGTACAAAGGAGAAATAGGAAGACTTACCGACCTACTAGCTGAGGTTAGAAATAATATTAGTGAGTCTGGTGAGCTTTCCTCTATTAAGCTATTATTATACGAGACTACCAAGTCATCTAAAGAGAAAGACAAGGTTATTGACCAACTGAAAGAAGAACTTTCTTAAGAGAAGAAAAGTCTTCAAAGTGCACAAATCAGAATGGAAACACTCACTTCTGATTATACTAAGTTGTATGACACTTCCAAAAGATTGGAAATTAGGTTAGGAAAATAACCTGAGACTGCTGCTTCCTTCCCTAACATGTACCATTTACCGAAAAATCGGAACATTCCCAAACCAAATACTGTCAGACCTAACCATATCAAACCTTTACCCCAAAAGGTTAAGCCCAAACAGGATTATAGGTATGCTTTCTTCTATACTAGAAAACCTAAACCTACCAACCATGCACACTACTCAGCTTTCAACACTCGACATGCACAATGTCATTATTGTGGCCTCATTGGTCATATTTCATCTGTATGTAGAATCAAAAAGCTTGTTGATTTAAATATTTATGCTTGGATACCAAAGGCTAACATTTCAGGACCCTATAAGAAATGGGTACCAAAAGTTTCATCTGCAAATTGTTTTGTAGGTGGAACACCTTTCACATGCTAAAAGCAAATGGATCCTACAGCTGTTCATGGCATATGACCGGTGACGCTACACTATTTACAACACTGTCGAAGAAAAAGAAGGAAGGCTATGTCTCCTTCGGTAATAACTTGAAAGGGTATATCATTGGTATCGGTGATGTTGGTAAGTCTTCCTATTCTGTGATTAAGGATGTCTGTCTGGTTACCGAGTTGAAACATAATCTACTCAGCGTAAGTCATCTAGCTGATCATGGTTATGGCATCAACTTTGGCAAAGACAAATATACTATAGTTGATAGCTCAACTGGTAGTACTATCTTTGAAGGTATCAGGTAAGACAACATATATATTTTCTATTTGTTGGAAGAAACTAACATTTCAGGTAGATGCTTAATGGCTAAAAGTGATGAGAGTCATCTGTGGCACATGAGACTCGGTCACGCAAATATGGACACAATCTCAAGATTATCCACAAAGAAGCTAGTACATGGTTTATCGGACATAACATTCAAGAAGGATTCGGTATGCAGCCAATGTAAAAAGAACAAAGCTACCAGATCCACATTCAAGTCAGTAAACGCAGTATGTACTACTAGACCTCTACAATTGCTACATATGGACTTATTTGGTCCTAGCAGAGTTGCTAGCCTCGGAGGTAAGCTTTATGCTTTTGTAATTGTAGATGATTACTCTAGATACACGTGGGTATACTTCTTGACACGCAAGAATGATGCATTATCCAAATTTGTCGTCTTTTGCAAGAAAGTACAGAATGAAAAAGGTTACATGATCACTCGTATTAGAAGCGATCATGGTGGCAAATTCGAGAATGCAGAGTTTGAGCAATTTTGTGACACACACAGTTTTGTACACGAGTTCTCCTGTCCTAGGACTCCACAACAAAATGGAGTTGTGGAACGTAAGAACAGAACTCTATCCGAAATGGCCAAAGTAATATTAAACCAGTTTAGTCTACCCAAATATTTCTGGGCTGAAGCTGTCAATACAGCTTGTTTTGTTCTCAATAGAGTTCTAATTCGACCCAAATCGAAGAAGACTCCATTTGAGTTATGGTTTGATAGAATTCCATCAGTTTCATATTTTAGAATATTTGGTTGTAAATGCTTTATTCTTAATACAAAAGATAATTTGGGAAAGTTTGACGAAAAGGCCGATGAAGGTATATTTTTAGGTTATGCGGCCAAGAGCAAAGGATACAGAGTCTTCAATAAACAAACCATGATCATCGAAGAGTCAATCAACGTCACTTTTGATGAACTGAATCAAATGACTATCTATGACAATGACGAAGATCCAACTGTACCAAGCTCAACAACAGCTGATTCTCAACCAAGCTCGGCACTAGCTGATCCTCCTAGAGAAGATCCAGGAACTATCTACCTTCAGAGTCTGCCGAAAAGATTAAAATTTACGGCTGATCATCCAAAGGATTTGGTAATTGGTAATATTACCAAAGGTTTAAGTACTCGTACATCCAGTAGAGATATTGTTTCTAGTATTGCATTCATTTCATAACTAGAACCCAAAACTATTGATGAAGCATGTAGTGATAGTTTTTGGATAGATGCTATGCAAGAGAAATTAAACCAATTTGAACGGAATCAAGTTTGGAAACTTGTTCCCAAGCCTATTGATCATCCGGTCATTGGCACCCGTTGGGTATTCCAAAATAAACTGAATGAGAATGGTTTAGTGACTCGTAATAAGGCTCGACTCGTAGCTCAAGGATACAATCAGGAAGAAGGTATCGACTACGATGAGATTTATGCCCCAGTTGCGAGATTAGAATCCATTCGCATGTTATGTGCATTTGCATGTTTTTATAATTTCGAATTATTTCAAATGGATGTCAAGAGTGCATTTTTAAATGGTTTTATTAAAGAAAAAGTTTTTGTAGCACAACCTCCAGGTTTCACAGATTTTAAAAACCCTGATCATGTTTTCAAGTTGAAGAAAGCTTTATACGGTTTGAAACACGCCCTTCGTGCTTGGTATGATCGTCTAAGCTCTTTTCTACTTGACAACGGTTTTTCAAAAGGCAAGGTTGACACTACACTTTTTATTAAGTCCTTTAATGGTAAGCTTCTTTTAATACAAGTCTATATTGATGATATTATATTTGAATCTACTGATGAATCTCTGTGTCAAGAATTTTCTAAGTGTATGCAGAATGAGTTTGAGATGAGCATGATGGAAGAGCTGAAATTCTTTTTCGGACTGCAAATCAAACAAACTGACAATGGGACGTTCATAAATCAATCCAAGTACACAAAAGAGTTGCTAAAGAAGTTTGATCTGGACCATGTCAAACCTATTGGCACTCCGATGGTAACTTCAACAAAGCTTGATATTGATGAACAAGGCAAGCCGGTCGACACACGTAAGTATCGAGGTATGATCGGTAGTTTACTTTATTTAACTGCTAGTCGTCCAGATATTATGTTTAGTGTTTGCCTGTGTGCACATTTTTAAGCTAATCCAAAGGAATCACATTTGTGCGTAGTTAAGCGTATCTTTCGATACCTTAAGGGCACTTCTTCTGTTGGCTTATGGTATCCCAAAACTAAGTCCTTTGACCTTATTGGTTACTCGGATGCAGATTTTGCTGGATGCAAAGTTGATAGAAAAAGTACCAGTGGCACATGTCATTTCTTAGGCAAGGCCTTAGTCTCATGGTTTAGTAAAAAGTAAAATTCTGTAGCCCTATCAACAACAGAGGCTGGGTATATCGCCGCAGGACGTTGTTGTGCTCAGATTTTGTGGATGAAACAAACCTTGGAAGACTATGATTTATTTTATACACATATTCCCATTTTCTGTGATAACACGAGCACTATTAATTTGACTAAGAATCCTGTATGTCATTCTCGTACAAAACATATCGAGATTCGACATCATTTTCATAGAGATCATCATCAAAATGGAGATATTGACCTTGTGTACATAGATACTGAGAATCAATTAGCTGACATTTTCACAAAACCTCTAGCAGAAGATCGTTTCAATTATTTACGTCGAGAATTAGGAATTTTGGACGTCAATAATGTTAATTAATTTTATTTTATGATTTTATTTTAATATGCAAAAACTGTGTTAGAGACAAGCCAAGCGGTACTTAAGAGTTCTCCGGTGATCCTCCGCCAGCTGGGACAGTACTCCTACAGCTAATCTAAAACGGTCGCTGTGTAAAGAAATTTAATTTATAAAATAACATTAATTATATTATTTTAATGTCAAAATTACTAATCTTTGAATTAAATATTTGAAATGAGCCAATGGAAAAGAAAGTATTTCAAACCAACCCCAGGCGAATTCGGCCAGACTTCGGACCGAATTCGGCCCGAGTTCGGTTGAAGGTATCAGGTTATATAACCAGAACCCGAGAGCCTTTCTTCTTCATTGCTTCTAAATTTCATCAAAAACAGCAACAACAACCGCGCGAGAGCAACCCTAACCCTAGTTCTTCACCACCCCTTCTCTTCCAATCCAAGTGGTGAAATCAATCCAAACTTTGGATTCGTGCGGAGTTTATTGTTCTCTAACACATATTCGAATTTAGGGAGATATAACTCCTTATTTCCCCTCCTTTCAATTTCGTGCTATTTAATTTTATTGCACAAATGGCACCTAAGGGATTTAACCCCTTCAAGAGGAAGAAGACAACCAACCCAAGTGAGGAAGGTTCATCTTCGAATCCACCCACGGATTCTCTCTTTTTGCCAGTCCAATCTAGCGATGGCGCGTTCGACGGGTTTTACTTTCAAACCCTAGATCAAGCCCTATTGTGGTATGGAGATTTTTCCATGAGATCCATATGCACAGGCGCTCCCATCAAGTGGACTGTATTTCCAGAACACCGACCTTTCTTTGAGGCATTAGGGTTACAATATTTTGTTAAACTTTGTTTTCCAGTAGCAACTAATGCCATTAGACTGTTCTACTACAATATCATATTAAACACGTTTGATGTAAGCACTCGTGTTGGAGGATTAGATATCAATTTTAATGATGTTATCTTAGCAAAAATCCTTGGTATTTCCAACGAAGGTGAACCGCTTGTTGATATCACTGAATTTGATTTTCCCGACGGCACGACACTTACTAGTATCAAAGCAGAACTCTGTGCACCTGATCGAGTTTGCTCTGGAAAGTTCAAGGCAAACAACTTGAACTTGTTTAATTATGAATTGCACCGCATCATCTACTCCACTCTCCTTTCGAAATCTACTTCAAAAGATGATGTCACATCTCTTGAATTATCTGCTATGTGTCACATTCTTAAAGGGATTCAATTTTCTGCACCATTATTCAGATGATTGGACGTTGTCGTGCAAGAGATAGAAATCTCTCTTATGCGATGATTCTTCCACGCATCTTTCAGTGTTTCGATATTGATTTATCTACTTGTACTCAAGACCCTGAGCCCAAGTTTCTCAAGTTATCTCGTCGCAGTATGACTGCTACTGCTCCTCCTACTACTCCTGCTACTGCTCCACCTCTTTCATCTACTCAGCAGTATGCTATGACATTTGAGGGCATACACTAGCACCTTTCAGATTTGCACGTTTCGATGACGGACATGGCTCGCGAACGTGAGTTTCGCGATGTCACCCGTTATCAGGCGATTGTAAATTCTTTAGCTGATCTTCGATTCGCCCAGACTGGACATTCTGCCGGTTCCATTCCTAGAGATCCAGCTTTCCATGCCTACTTTCAGCCCGATAACGCATATGATTGGTACCATTCTGACCGTGCTCCTCGAGACTATGTCGGTGAGTTTTACACTGGCGCCACTCCTCATCCTTCTGGCGCTGGCACCTCTGCAGCTGGTCCTTCTGGACATGCCGGTCATGCTGATGATGATGAGGAGGAGGATGAGGAAGAGGATATGTGATATGTTATCTGATGTTTGAGACTTAGATATTATCTACTGTATACTTGGAAATGCTCCGATATTCCAAGTTTTTTTCTTTTTAGACTTTATTATCAGTATTTCTTTTGAGGACTTGTACTGGATTTATTTTATTGATGTCTTCTGAACATCTTTTTATCTTTATGAGATTTGTAGTTTATGGTTCACATCAGTTTATTTACTTAGCATCTTTTTCTGCTTTAATAACAGCCTGTGAAATAATTCTTTGTTTATTATAAACTGACTGAGTACAAATACATGCATGTGATGTCATTCTCATTTTTTTACCATTTATCATGATTATTTTCTTGTGTTTCTTCACTGTTTTTTATTTATGCATTGATTGCGGGGGAGTTTTTCTCTTTTGCAATTATTTTGCTAAGTGACGACGGGGGAGAAAAATAAAGATCTAACATTCTTTTGAGAAAATGCAGATGAACAATTTTTTTTGATTTTATTTCAAGCTTAAATGTTATATCATTCATAGTTTGTCAATTATCAAAATGGGGGAGATTGTTGGCCCATTGGTCATATGGTCAAACTGATTTTAATAATTGATCAAACTCTGTCTGGATATATGAAGCTAGTCAGGATATCTCGGACTCTTGGATATGATCAAGAACAGCTATCTACACAGTTCAAGACTGAAGCGATGTTTGCCTGTTCGAGTCTGTATTTCTTTAAGCAATATATTTTTCATTTTATTGAGTCTAGGAATACGTTGTACACCGAGTCGTACTAGCAAATAGGCTATTCCAAAATGATTTCAAAATGTTTTTAAAATGTCCTTAGTTTTGAAAAATATTCATATTAACAAAAGCTTCAAAAAGGTTTTCAAAAAGGTTTTCAAAAATCCCTAAAAATTATTTTTAAAAACCTAACCTAACCCAGACAGAGTTCGGCCAGAGTTCGGCCAGAGTTCGGTTAGTAGCCGTTTTGATTTTTGAATTCTCTGGAACTTGGTCCTCCTGCAGTTGCAGATTTGACCGAGATTTTCTCATCGAGTTCTGCCCGAATTCTGTCCGAATTCTGCCAGAATTTTGTCTTTGGAATTCCTATAAATATAGAAGGATTTCAATTATTTTAACTCACTCATTCACTTTCAATCTTCTCTCTATCTAAAGCTTTCAGTCTTCCAAAGAGTTTTTCTTGAGGTTTAAATTTCAGATCCCAAGCCAATTACAATCCTCTAGTCGATTTGTCAGTGCGGTGCGGTCTAGAAGTTTCTGAGAGATTGTAATCAGAAGGCTTGATTGAAGAATACCTCTTCACAATTGAAGTTGGACGAGTTTTTCGTATCAAAGCTCGCGTTGTAGAAGTTACAAGGACTTCGTAAGAAAACTTGCGGTTTTGCCAATAGTAGATTCAACTGGTAGCAAGAGTTCTACCGACTAGATTAGTCCTCAACAGAGGGAAACCAGTATACATCGCTGTCTTTGCGTTTGCTTTCTTATCTCTGCCTTTACATTACTTAGTTGTGATTATTATTCTGTGATCTTGCTGCTAACATTTTTTAATTAGCATTATTCTGCTGCCAACTCTATTCACCCCCCCTCTAGAGTATTGTGCTTTACGATTTCGTTCCTACAGGAGCACCCATGGTCGTCTCGTATGTCCGTATTGCATGGATCGCACTAAGGCTTTTCGTTTGAAACACAGAGGAAAACCGTACTTCTTTGATTGTCATCGACAGTTCCTGCCAAAGGATCATCCGTACCGGAGGAACAGGAATGCTTTTCGTGATGTATTCATATCTCTGTAATCTTAAATTATGAACTATGATCATTTTTGAAAACTTAAATTATGAATTCCAATGTATGCAGATATTTCTAAACTGTCATTGTATTTATTTATATTTTCAACCATAAACTGTGATTTTGATGTATTTATATTTCTGTAGTCTTAAATTATGAACTCCAATATTATTATCAGCATGGCAGGACGACGCGGAGGCACCTCAGGACGACGCGAAGATAGGCCAGGACGAGTCGTGTCCTTAGGTGGGCAGAGAACTCCCTTACCAGAGGATGGCTCTGGACCATCGTCTGACCCGAGCACTCCATTATACCATACGGTCTCAGGTCCGGGTGGCAGTGCACCTGCGATGAGCAGTTCCAGTCTTGCTGATCATACTCCTTCCTCTAGCCTTCCTACCGTTGACAGCAGCATGGCGGGTGGGGAGCAGGTGGAGGAGGTAGTCCCTACTCCCGCCCGGGCGGATCCATACCAGAGCGACCCTCCATGCGCACCTCAGGACGAGACGAGGATGGAGATTTGGGCCGACGGTCCTACGAAGTAAGTTAAATATATATATATATATATATATATATATATATATATATATATATATATATATATTATGCATGTCTGTATATCTATATATATTCATTAATACGTCGATTATCGTTGCATACAGATATTGTCCCTCGTCGGTACAGAGAGCATTGAGCTCCTTTCTAAGGTCCAACTATGGGGGTCCGTGGATCAACTACTCGGATGCCTCGGAAGAGAGGAAGGCATTCTGGTTTGCCCACTTCAAGGTAACTAAAGATAGTTAATTTAGTATGATTAATATAATTTTAAGCATTTTTTAGAACTTATTATTCTAATTTATAATTCTTGTAGAGGACTTATTTTTATCCACCACACCGGGCCGAGCAGATTGAGAGGCAGTTTTCTGCCGTCGTCGCCAAGTTGATCCGTGATGCAATTGACGATCAGAAAGCTCGTCAGCGCTCCGGAAAGCCGATTGCTGGTTGGATCACACCTGACCAGTGGACCACGATGAGGGCTCGATTTGAGGAGCCCGGGTACAGAGAGCGGTCGGAGAAGGCGAAGGCGGCTAAGACGAGGGTCGGAAAGTGGTGTGGTGGATCGATTCCTATGACGGAGCATTTCCGTCGTCTGGTATGTAATTTATTATAAAATATAAGATTTTATTGATAGTAGGAGTATATAATTTTCTATTTTACTAAAGAATAAAATATAACAAACACGCAGGTGAAGAGGGGTGAGGACGCAAACATGGTGACCGTCTTCCTGGCCACCCATCGGAAGGACGGGAAGCTCATCGACGATCGGGCTACTCAGAGCTATGTAAGTACTAATTTAGATTTCGTTAATTTTTAACACAACTTGAAGAATATACAGATAACCATATACTTAATAATAATTAAATATTTTAGACGTTTATTTGGCTAATTTAGGTAAGTACTGATGTATAGAGATGCACAATGATTTCTAGGAAGAGTATGTTAGGCTACGTGATGAGCGTGCGAGTGCTAGTTCACAGGCAGAGGGAGGGGTTGGTACATCGCAGCCCTCTCCGCCTCAGTCGGAGGATGAGCTCTGGAAGACCGCTGTTGGTGGTCTTCAGAGGGGTACGTACTACAGTACGGGGTCCTACGGCGCATTTGTTGCGAAGCAGGCATCCAGGGCTCCCTCTTCCAGTGCGCATTCACAGCCGTCACAGGCCGAGTCGTCCCGAGTCGAGGAGACCATTGTCTGCCAGATTGCTGAGCAGCGTGACGATATGCAGAGGAGGATTGCTGAGCAGCCAGGGTCTCAGGCGCAAGGGGACGCTGCGTCGGTCACCGCACGCTTTGACGAGCTCGAACGCACCGTGCAGCACGTACAGGGGACACAGGAGTCCATTCACGACACCGTTACTAGGATAGCGGCTTGCATGGAGCAATACAGTGCCAGACTGCGAGCCCTAGAGGAGACGCGGACGCACCCATCTCCAGCGGTTACACTGCCTCCTTTTCCAGCGGTTGCATTGCCTCCTCCTTCATTGTCGTCGGTGGTTCTTACACCGGAGCAGTATGCTTACCTTCTTTCCAGGAGCGGTGATGCTCCTTCTGATCAGCCATAGTCGACATATATATTGTTGTGTGATGGCCCATTGTTGGGTCTTTTATGTGGATATACATACATTATTCTTATGTGGACCATTATGTTTGACATTGTTACAAATTTTCATATATCTGTGTTGATTGATGAGATTGTGTTTCAAACATGTTCGTGATTATTTGTATATGTGTTGTTTGATACTGTGTTCGTGATACACACCGTCATTGTTGTAACAAATGGTGTAGGGGATGCTACAAATGCTGCAAATGCTGCAGGGGATGTTGCAAATGCTGTAATTTTTTTATTTTTTTCAATATTAGCGACGTTCAGCGACTCTCAGCGACGTCCAGCGACGAAGGTAACGTCGCTAAGTAAGTATAAGGCACGTCGCTAACTGTGATGAATACCGTCGCTGATCGTCACTAAACGTCGCTACGTAGGACGTCGCTAAACGTCGCTATATGTCGGTACTATAGCGACGTAGCAAAGTCACAGAACGTCGCAATTTGGCTCTCAAGCCAGGTCAGCATCGATGCATGTCAAGTCGTTCAACGTCGCTAGATTACGTCGGTAAATGATGACGTTTTACGTCGCTAGTCGTCGCTGAATTAGCGACGTGTCAGCGTCGCTAAATATCATCGCAATAGCGACGTATTGCGACGTTTTGTTGTTTAGCGACTAGGTTAATCGCGACTACGTGCAAACGTCGCTAAATACGTCGCTATTAGATATTAGCGACATTTTTTTTCCTATTTAGCGACGTCCTGAGGCGTCACTGATTTGACAGATTTTACTAGTGCATCTTACGGTCCATGTTGTTTAACTTACCCTTTACCTTGAATATCTTAGGATACTCAATAGTATCATGCGATACCATCCTCCTAACCTCAATCGAATCCTCGATTCTAACTTAGGAGTCTACCCACAAATTCTATTTCACATTATCTAAATCCTATCTCATTCTAGGATACGTTTCGACACTAGTATCTCAATTTACCCTTTCACTCACCCTCACACAAAACACTCACACTCACTCACAAATACACCCACACTAGCAATGTATTGGGGCTTGGTTTAGTACCTATAGGAGGTAATTTTAGATGAGTACCAAGTGGCTAAATATGGGGGCATACCAGCTAGCAATTGGGGGTATAGCTAGCTGTTGCTGCTGCTGGAAGCTGCAGCTGCTGCTGCCGCTGCTGCTGCTGCTGCTGCCGCTGATGCTGCCTTAAGCTGCTGCCGCTGCTGCTACCTTAAGTTGCTGTCGCTGCTGCCTTCCTCTCTCACTCTCTTCTCTATATATATATACACACACACACCACTACAATTCTCCCCCCTCTTCTCTCTCTCTATATATATACACATACTAATTCTTCCCCTCCTCTATATATATATATATAAACACACACACACTAAAACAACTAATTCATTCCCCTTATATATATATATATATATATATATATATATATATATATATATATATATATATATATATATACACACACACACACACTATATATATATATATACACACACACACTATATATATAAGAACACTCCACATTCCTTTTCCCCCATCCCTCTATATATATATATATAAAAGCCCACACACACACACACACACACATATATATATATATATACACACCACATATATATATTTAGACACACACACAACACTTTAAATCCCACACTAGAGGACACATAACCACACACACATATATAATACAAAATCTGAAATTAAAGTGTCTAAAATACTTGGATGCAAATCTAAATATTCTTGGGGTGTCCAACTTGGGGGAAAAATACTAGGACACAAGCAAAAATCCTAACTCCTCCTAGGACACACCAAATGGACTCAAACTTGACACAAATAGGGACACAACCATAGGGATCAATCCTACTTGGTCAAAACTACTCTACATGATGAAAGAATAGAAATAGAGGATAGTTTGTACCTATTGGGAGATGGATTCTAATGCAAAATCCTCCGACACGGCTCCGATACAAAGTGAATTATTTAAGACACACCTCTTCTCCTCTTGCTCCCAAAAGTTTGTAGAAGCACCACTTGAGGTAGAGGGAGAGATTGATGGAAGAATATTTGGAAGGAGACCTTGATTTGGAGATGAATCCAATGGGTTTGCTCTTCTTTCTTTAAAGAACACTTGGAGAAAAAGATGGAGAAATATTTGAAGTGTGAATGGGTGAAAAGGGGGAGGGAGTGGCCGGCCATATAAGAGGGATTTTGTCCCCTTGTATAATTACAAGTTTGCCCCTCTTCTTTTCCTTATGAAGGTTTAAATGCTATTAGGGTTTGGGGGTTAGAAATGACCAAATAAATATCATAATTAGGTCTAACCACTCATGTGGGATTAGACCAATCTCCTAGACCTAAATGATGAGATTGGTGGACCATGGCTAATTAATGTGTTAAGCACAATTTAAGTCAAAATTTCTCGAAATCCCGAAACAAGTCGGAATGAGATAAAATTCGAACCCGACTCCTATAATCATTAAATATTAACATTCATGAAATAAAAATCCCAAAATATTTTTAAATGGAAAATTACCATTTTACCCCTACCTTGGAAAAGTGAGGGTGACACGGCATCATGCCTTAGCGAGGACGAACGATTCGGCACGAATCGAAGCGAGGACGAAAGATTTCCCGAATTGGGACGTGACAAGTTGGTATCAGAGCACAGTTTAAAATCCGTGGAGTTCAAAAATGTTTTCAAACAGGAAGTCTTGATGAAAATTTTCTCGATTGATGGTGTCGATAGCGCTGGCATGAAATAAGGTTTCATACAATAAGCCCATAAATATTTTATGAGTGCTAATAAAATTATTTCTTTGTTGTAGAATGACCAAAGGTGATAGCGCAAAGATGAACTCATTGTCTGACCAAATGGAGAAACTGTTTATACAAATGGATGGTCAGCGGAAGTAGAGCGAAGCTCAATATCGCGCGCTTCAAAAGAAGCTTCGGTATCAGTTTCAGGAGCAGCTAAATGCTCAACAAAAGCAAGTGGATAATCTGTCTCATATTGTCACCAAGCTGATGGCCGATTCTAATGTTTCTGCAAAGGCCGCAGCAACCGAGACCGTGGAAGTGCCGGCAAAGAAACCTGAAATGCCGACACGGAAGAGAACGAGCTTCAAGTTCTCCGAATTCAAGAACTGCGACCCACCTGAGTTTAATGGAAGAGCGAAGCCAGATGAGGTGATGGGCTTCCTGAACACACTTGAGGGCTACTTCCGAATGTTGGAGATACATGACAGCAAGAGAGTGGAGTGTACCGCTGTACAACTTCGTCTCAAGGCCCAGGAATGGTGGACTTCGCAGAGACAGGCACTTTAAGGTAATAGTCCGGATATGAAGATATCTTGGGAGACCTTCAAACAGGCCTTCATTGCGCAATTCATTCCACCGGCTGTCCGTCAACAGAAAGAGAATGAGTTCATAGAACTCCGACAGGGCAGTATTGTAGTACTCCGCTCCTCGCGGTCCACTATGTAATACCTACGGCTTGTTGACTCGGTCATGAACTGAGTCTTTGGTGAAACCTTTGTCGGTATCGATTGATCACGGATGAAATGCAATGAACCTTTCCAATTGATGGATTGGCTTCTATTGAAATGAATCCAAGAGTTTTACTGAATGTTTTCTCTTCGCTGCTTGGTTTTGATAAATACAATTTCGTATTGGTTTTCGATGATTGGTTTTCATTGTTCGCTTTCATCGCATTTCGTATTCATTCCGAATCTTGAGAGAGAGACGAAGTATGCTAATCAACTGTTGGTGCCATTGTAGGCCGCATGAATTGTTCGTGAACGGCGCGTGAAGTCCCTCCTTCTCTCTACTAAGATTCATCTCGGTGAGTTGCTTCAACCGAACAAACATTGATCTGTACGCCTAAGAAAAATGATCTCTAGTCTACTCTATTGCCTTGTCCCAATGATCAACGATACCACATCCACAAAAGATAATAGAAGATAATTGAATTGAATCAAATGCAAGAATATGTGTTGCTACTCTATCTGCTCGATAAGAATGATCATCTGCTTGTCATCAGTATGCTTAAAAATATAGACATATACAGACGAACTTGTACGTGTTGAGATAAACCTGAAGGCACGAATCAAACGTGTCGTATATCTGTGCATAAGTCCAAGTGTGTCTCATCTGATAGAACGGCTAGAGCATGCATTGGGTCTCGGACAACTTGTATACAAGGAATTATTTGTCTCTCGGGTGGTATCTGGGGGCACCTGGAACCGCTCGACCTAGGAGAGATTATGAGCACACTGGGTGCAAGGACCCATGTTAAAAGTGTAGCCGATATCTGAGTCCTTAGCGACGAGCTGAACCAAAGGGTCACAGAGACTAATCATAGGGAAAACCCATGGACCAACATGTAGAATAGTCCACCTGCATGACCCGAATGACAACTTCAATATCTGCAAGAATGAATCATGAATTACTCATTATGCAAATTGTGCTAATGTGGTTTTGTGCAGGGATGACTGCCGGCGAGGGTAAGTTGCTTATGATATATTCTACTGTCATGTTCTTATGAATTGTTAAAAAGAACCTAGACAAGTAGAAAGATCACTAGTAAATGTTAGCTCAATATATTGATTTAGTGCAGAGATTTACGAGTTCGGCCAAAAGCCGCTTGCCAGTACATGATGTGTGCTGACCCACATTGTGGGCATCCTTTTCAGAAAGCAAAAGGAGACAGGGGGATATCAAGTGAGGCACCGAAGCTCGTCTAGCCCAGTAGAGCTCGTGGATCGCCTCAAAGTTTACTTTTCATTTCAGTCCAGTTTCAAGTTTCTTTTCCTTCTGAATGTGTCTTTCAATTCCAGCTTGTAATAAAGGGATATCATGTATGGGCATTGTGGCTATTTTCAAAAAGAGTGTTTCAAAGAAAATTATGTAGCCAAATTATAAGGCAAATCAGAGTTCGCAAAGCTTTGTACTTGTATTCCAATCAAGCTATCAATAAAATGAGTATTTCTATTTCAAATCTCTGTGTCCAACATTTGGTTTTCTGAAATGAATGGGTGCGTGCGTGTGTTTTGCTTAATTAATGAGTGCGTGCGTGTGTTTTTGCTTGACTAGTTATTTTTGTGCAGGTACATGGCCTTGTGCAAGCGCAACTTAGGCTTGCACGGCATCACGTCTTAGCGAGGACGATCGATCCCGCAGGGATCCAGGCATGACGGACGACCCTAGCGGGATCGGGGCGTGACAAAGTGGTATCAGAGCACAGTTTTACGTCCTTGGTCTCTTGCAAATATCAATTTTAAAAAAGTATATAAAGTACTTTGACGGCTTTCAAAAGTGTCCCGATTTTTGAGTTATGAAAACCAATGCTCCATACAATAAGTCCATAATATTTTATGAGACTGACAGAAGTTACACTATTTTGTAGAGAAATAGCTCCTCATCGTCCATCTGGCTCGACCGATGCGGTAGAACTGATCATGACAATATTGGAGTTATAGAGACAGGACAATGAGGAACGAAATCAGATACACCAGGCCCGAGCGGAGGCCCAACAAAGGCAGTTGGATGCCTTGACCCAGCTTGTCACGGCGCTTGCGGCAAATCGAGATGCCACCGCAGCGACAGAACCAACGGAAACGCCCAAGATCAAGCCCGTAGAGGGTGATGAGCCCCAGCCAGCGCAAAGGCACACTGTCTTTAGGCCAAAGAACTTCTTGGACGCGAAACCTCCAAAATTTGAAGGCAGAACGTCACCCGACAAGGTGATGGACTGGATAGATAAAATGGAGAGTCTGTTCGCGTTCATAGGAGTTCCAAGTAGCAAAAAGGTAGTTTGTGCCGTTATGCTTCTACGGCTGCGGGCGAAGGATTGGTGGAAGGCAAAGAAGTCGACGCTGCTCGCAACGGCTAGGAATGGAAAGATCTCATGGGCCTCCTTCAAGAAGGCATTTCTGGATCAATATCTGCCTCCAGCCATGAGCAAGAAGATGGAGGATGACTTCATCACACTGAAACAGAGGGATATGTCCGTGGAGGACTATGAATCTGAATTTGCTAAGTTGGCAAATTTTGTCGCTGCTTTGCTCCGTACGGAACAGACTCGCATAAATCGATTCATTGAAGGTCTGAATTACGACATCCAGTTAAGTGTGCTGAATCGAGAATGCGGGTCCTATTCTCAAGCCTTTGAGGCGGCACTACAGGTGGAACAGTTCCAGCAGAAGAAAGCGTCCAACAAAGCGCAGAACAGTCAGAATCAGCCCGCCAAGAGAAATCATGACGGAGAGAAAAAGACCGATGGGGAACCACAAAATGAAATAATCTGTACCCACTACGGTCGACGAGGGCATGCGAATGAAGAATGTCGCTTTACGAAAGGTTTGGTATGCAGTCACTGTGGGAAGCATGGACACACCAAGGAGGACTGTCGTTCCGCAAACCACGCTTGTTTTCGTTGTGGCCAACAGGGTCACGCCATCAGAAATTGTCCGAAGAGAAATCGGAATAGAGATGATAATGAAGAGCGTGGGCAGTTGCCAGGCCCACCGCCCCTTCGAGACCATCCGCAGAACCAGCCGCAGCGGACTAATGTGCACGTCTACAATCTCTCCACGTTGCTTGACCCAGAATACAACACTAGTGGAGGTGAGTTTTGTTTCTTAAGTTTTGAGGACAAAACTTTTTCTCGGTGGGTTATTATGTAGTGCCCCGCTCCTCGCGGTCCACTATGTAATACCTACGGCTTGTTGACTCAGTCATGAACTGAGTCTTTGGTGAAACCTCTGCCGGTATCGATTGATCATGGATGAAATGCAATGAACCTTTCCAATTGATGGATTGGCTTCTATTGAAATGAATCCAAGAGTTTTACTGAATGTTTTCACTTCGCTGCTTGGTTTTGATGAATACGTTTTCGTGTTGGTTTTCGATGATTGGTTTTCATTGTTCGCTTTCATCGCATTTCGTATTCATTCCGAATCTTGAGAGAAAGAGACGAAGTATGCTAATCAACTGTTGGTGCCATTGTAGGCCGCGTGAATTGTTTGTGAACGGCGCATGAAGTCCCTCCTTCTCTCTACTAAGATTCACCTCGGTGAGTTGCTTCAACCGAACAAACATTGATCTGTACGCCTAAGAAAAATGATCTCTAGTCTACTCTGTTGCCTTGTCCCAATGATCAACGATACCACATCCACAAAAGATAATAGAAGATAATTAAATTGAATCAAATACAAGAATATGTGTTGCTACTCTATCTGCTCGATAAGAATGATCATCTGCTTGTCATCAGTATGCTTGAAAATATAGACATATACAGACGAACTTGTACGTGTTGAGATAAACCTGAAGGCATGAATCAAACGTGTCGTATATCTGTGCATAAGTCCAAGTGTGTCTCATCTGATAGAACGGCTAGAGCATGCATTTGGTCTCGGACAACTTGTATACAAGGAATTATTTATCTCTCGGGTGGTATCTGGGGGCACCTGGAACCGCTCGGCCTAGGAGAGATTATGAGCACACTGGGTGCAAGGACCCATGTTAAAAGTGTAGCCGATATCTGAGTCCTTAGCGACGAGCTGAACCAAAGAGTCACAGCGGCTAATCATGGGGAAAACCCATGGACTAACATGTAGAATAGTCCACATGCATGACCCGAATGACAACTTCAATATCTGCAAGAATGAATCATGAATTACTCATTATGCAAATTGTGCTAACGTGGTTTTGTGCAGGGATGACTGCCGGCGAGGGTAAGTTGCTTATGATATATTCTACTGTCATGTTCTTATGAATTGTTAAAAAGAACCTAAACAAGTAGAAAGATCACTAGTAAATGTTAGCTCAACATATTGATTTAGTGCAAAGATTTGCGAGTTCGGCCAAAAGCCGCTCGCCAGTACATGATGTGTGCTGACCCACGTTGTGGGCATCCTTTTCAGAAAGCAAAAGGAGACAGAGGGATATCAAGTGAGGCACCGAAGCTCGTCTAGCCCAGTAGAGCTCGTGGATCGCCTCGAAGTTTACTTTTTATTCCAGTCCAGTTTCAAGTTTCTTTTCCTTCTGAAGGTATCTTTCAATTCCAGCTTGTAATAAAGGGATATCATGTATGGGCATTGTGGCTATTTTCAAAAGGAGTGTTTCAAAGAAAATCATGTAGCCAAATTATAAGGCAAATCTGAGTTCGCAAAGCTTTATACTTGTATTCCAATCAAGCTATCAATAAAATGAGTATTTCTATTTCAAATCTCTGTGTCCAACATTTGGTTTTCTGAAATGAATGGGTGCGTGCGTGTGTTTTGCATAACTAATGAGTGCGTGCGTGTGTTTTTGCTTGACTAGTTGTTTTTTGTGCAGGTACATGGCCTTGTGCAAGTGCAACTTAGGCTTGCACGACATCACGCCTTAGCGAGGACGATCGATCCCGCAGGGATCCAGGCATGACGGACGACCCTAGCGGGATCGGGGCGTGACAAGTATATCAGTTGACGATTATGAAACTGAATTTTTAAAGAGAGTTGCCTTCGATGGATACATGGTCCCGAATGATGATACAAAGCGAGGTAGATTCGTGCAAGGCTTGAATGAGGGCCTACAGCGCGATGTGCTAAGTCGGAAGTGTACGTCTTATCGGGAGGTGTATGAGATAGCTGTCGAGATGGAGAGATTTCATCCACGAGTTAGTCGTGGGACAACACTGCACAACCAGGGTAGCAACCATAAACGACCCTCAGTTGCTGTGAGGAATGACGTTCCTAAGCGTCATAATACTGGCGATAATAAGGGTGAATATCAAGGACCGCGTTGCTTCAAGCGCAACCGGTATGGGCATCGACAAGCACAATGTCGAGTCAGATGCTTCAATTATGGCGGCATGGGCCACAGGGCATCTGAATACAGAAAGAAAAGGAATCAAAATCTCCCACCGGATCAGCACTATATGTCACGCCCCAGAACCAGAATACTGGAGAGCGGGGGCAGACATAGCCAGCTACGTATAACGGAATGGAATCCACACCGCTATACGGTCACGGCTGTCTAGATATGTGAGGGTTTCACTACAATCCATTAGTCTCTTAAGGTCATAAAATAGCCTATTGTCTCAATCTCAACCAACTAATAATAATCACAAGATATCAAATCTCCAAATATACAATTATAAGGCGTCCCAAACATTACATATCCAGATGATCATGAAGCTAGTCGTTACAAAATGTGAGGACTAGCAAGAGTTCAGTCATACATGATCAACCCCCGGGGCTTGTCAATCATGTCACAGCCCGTAGGCAGACAGTAAATAAGTACAATCGAGCTAACACTTGCTCGTCGGCTAACGCCTCAAAAGAATAATTTACAATATTACAGTGGGAGAACAAAAAGAAACCCACTCGATGCCCTGGTTACGCCTGGTGACCACCATCGGGCTGAAATACAGGGAGATCCTTTGGTGCTGCTCCGGTATCTGGCCATACAAAATCAGCTGGGTCAGACCCCAGAAAGAGCAAGTGCCACAAAAGAGGCTTCACTTAAGAACTAAAACCAGCAATTAGCACAAGAGTATAATTACATAATAAAAGGCAGTAGTTAAGAAAAGCATGATGAGTAATTATAAAAGACAATCTTGTATATATCACTAAAAGACAGGACATATGGAAAGAAAGCATGACAGGATGATATACGATGAGATAACCATGGGACTATTCAGATAGCCAGGTTACAACCCGTAAACCAAACAAGGACCGGGGTTGTAACCCTTCGTCTGAACGGAACTTGGTTTCTCTTACCATTTATCGGCAAGATAAATATAATAAATCCAGTCAAGTAACATTCTGGAGTGACAATCATTAAAGTGACAATCTGGAGTGACAATAATTATAGTGACAATCTGGAGAGTACAAGGCATTAGAGTGACAATCTGGAGTGACAATCATTAAGGTAAAAATGAGAGAGTACAATGATAAAAGTGACAATGAAGAGTACAATATGCTAGAGTGATAATAGAGTACAATCGTTATAGTAACAATCTGGAGTGACCATCATCGTAGTGACAATCTGGAGTGACAATCATTCAATCATTCTGGTACAATCTTGCAATCACTTCTAGACAATACTATACTGGACTAGACTCCATCCAATCAATCACGGCCAATCATTGCCTACGGCTTTCTACATTAACTAACTAGGGTTATCACAATCCTAGTTACTAGCAAGATACAATGAGATGCTCCAAGTAGTCACAGGCCCTGCAGCTATCCAGGTTATCCAGGCAATCATTATAGTGACAATTTAGAGAGTACAATGCACTAGAGTGACAATAGAGTTCAATCATTTAAAGTGACAATCAAGAGTGCCCCACATAACAGTGGACTGGAAATGTGCCCTACTCGTCGGCAGGCTACAAGTCCAAACATTTACGGCCGGGATAACGGGATCGCCTGTAACTGGGGAACATCTCTTCATGTCTAGTGAATTATGCTAGTTATTAACCTTAGTCCATTTCAGTAGGTACTCCTGACCGTGGTACTCAGGAGTCCCCTCCTAGACATGATGCAAGACAGGACTGGATTATTTGTACAAGCACAATCGTCCCACGGTGTCCAGGTTACTTATACAAGTCATTTATGTAGCCGTCGCAACAGCTATTCAAGATAATCATGTCAGGTTATCATGTCAAGTGTACTAGTCAGGAGTGCGCCACGATGGGCCACTCAGGTCATGTCATGTTATCATGTCAGGAGTGCACCACTACAGGTTACTATCACGTCATGCTCAATTATCAATTCCAAACATATCAAATGAATTCATGATTTTCAAGTTCAGGACAAAAGGCATAAGGATATAAAATAGACGTAAAATATATAATAGAGGTAAAGCGTACTCATGTTGTACTGAAGTTACAAGATACATGATAATAAAAGAACAATAGTAACAATAGTAGCAATAATAATGTAACAGGGCACGACAGGGAAGTCCATGCGGCTGGGTCCAGGCAGAATTCTATGCGGCTGAGACAATAGGGTCTTATGTGGCCAGGGATAACAATTCTTATGCGGCTGGGAATAACTTCCCATGCGGCTCAACTGATATGGGTTCATGCGGTCAGGTTGGACGAAATCCCATGCGGCCCAATTTAGATGAGTCACATGCGGCTCGGGGTAACAGAGCCTATGCAGCTCGCGGGGAGTGAGCTCCATGCGGCTCAGAGAATTAGTCATATGCGGCTGAGGCAAATTAAGTCTCATGCGGCCAAGGGAGAATGTTCCCATGCGGCTGGGCAGGGCAGGGTCTTATGCAGCTCAGTCTGAGCAAGGCTATGCGGCTCGATCCAAGTCAAGTCCCATGCGGCCAGGGGATATGGAATCCTATGCGGCTCAAAATGAATACTTGCCGCATGAACTTGTCATGCGGTCAAGTGCTGCCATGCGGCTCAGGACTGTGCTTCTTCTCCAAATTTCCGAGAAGAAGCACACCAAGAAACCATGGCTGCCATGATGCATAAAACCCTCATCCGGAGTCCAAATCCGAACTTCCTTAAGTCGAAATGGGGTAGAACGAGCTACTCTACAACATGGAACCAACAAAACTTGAAAGTAACAATATTAAATAGATCAAAACCCAGAAAATCCGAAATTAAAAATAAACTTAGATCTACAAGAATCTAGCCATGGAAACGGAAAATGTCAAGTACTAAAGCGTGTTAAAATGCTACAAGGAAGAGAATGAAACAATAATATTTGGGTTCCTCCATGAAGCAAGATGCACTTGCCTAGCTGTCTCTCTCTCTACCTCTCACTCACAGGTTAGTGAGAAATTTAATGGTGAAGGAAGATGATGATGAATGAAGAGAGAGAAATGAGAGAGTGCATTAATAAAGGGGTTGGTGGTGGTAGGTAGGAGTGGTTCACATATAAAACCAAACCAAGCCCAGCCAACCGAACCGAACCAAGCCAATACAATTGCCATAGGGAACCACAAGCCAATTAAACAAATTAAACAATATTAATCAAAATTAACTAATCATGATTAAGCAAAAATACGGGTCCAAAACACGTATACGTGTACTAAATACGTATCACGAATTTGGGACATTACATCCTACCCACCTTAAAAGAATTCCGTCCTCGGAATTTAATCAAGAGGCTAGAGATGTAAGGGAAGCTATTCTATCATAGGCAATCTACCACTACCAATCAATCATACAATCATTCATGCAAGCAAGGATTCAAAGCGTAAGGCATAAGGAAGACATTATACCTCACGAGTCAAACAAGTCAGGATAACGTGATCGGATATCATCCTCACACTCCCACGTTTGACTCTTCCAAGGAGCGATGAACTCAAGCAACATGAACTAAACTGATAGTCTTGCGCTTAAGGTCTCTCTCTTTGGTCAAACATGGACACGGGCTTCTCCTCATATGAAAAGGTTAAAGGCTATTGGTACCAACCTTTTTGAATGATCTCGGATATGGCTTGGGCCCGGGATGTACCGTTGTAATTAGGATACATGAAATACGTCATGCACCCCGCATAACGACGGTAGAAAAGTAAGATGAGAGGACACATATACCTCTCGGTCGATTATGAACCTGAGCCTGGGCTAGGGCAAACTGTCGCGGGTTCTGTTGCTGGAAAGTCTGGGCCTGAGTTGGCAATGGCCTCGGGAACGGGAACTGCTGTTGCTGGTGAATTGGAACTGGGGCTGGTACTGGTGCTGGTGCTGGTCCCCTAACCGAGGGACTAGATACTGTCGATGCTGAATCAACTCTGAATGGGCAGGACCCCACCCTATGGTCCGGTGCTCCACACAATAAACACAATCCCAACGCCTTGCGACATTTCGCTACCACATGTCCAGGCTTCCCACAATAAGAACAGCCTACGACGGAAGACTGTGCTTGCTTCTGTTTCTGCTGAGGGTACGTCGAGGTAGAGTACTGGATCGACGTAACTGAGGTTGCTTGCCTCGGAGTTCCAATAGTCAAAGCCCTAGCTGCCGGGGCTGGTGCTGAAGACTGATTCATTTGATGGTGGGACCGCTTTCGACCTCCGGTCCTGTCCACGATTCTCTGGGAGGTATACTCGTGCCTCCTAGCTGCTCGTAACACCGCATCATAGGTCTGATGCTCGAACTGTTCCACCGCCAATATAATCTCCAGGTGGAGTCCTTGCTGGAACCTCTGTGCTCTGTCAAACTCGGTTGCCACCAAGGTGGGAGCAAACCGACTGAGTCTGGAAAACTCGGCCGCATAACCGTCGACCGTCCTCCCCATCTGCTTAAGATTACTGAACCTGGTCTGCAAGTCATATCGAGCCACTGCATCATAATACTTGATCTGGAACTTCTCGCTGAATACTGCCCAGGAGACAGGTGTTGCCAATCCCACTGCTTGTGCGGCCCACCAACTGTGGGCTAGATCCAATAACTGTAGGCGCACCACCGTCACCTTCTCGTCTTCTGGAATCTTTACGACTTCGAGAATCACCTCTATATCTTGTAGCCAAGCATCGACAGCAATGGCATCCTCGCTGCCATCGAAAAAGGGAGGGTTCAGGCGCTTGAAACTGTTGACCGTACTGTTCCCTCGAGGACCACTTCTATTCAGAGCATCTTGTACTGCTTGGTGAAGGGCATCTCCCTGACGATCTTGGGACGCAAGCAACTCACGGATGAGTCATACCAATCCTCCATCCTCTGACCCTGCTGGCTGGACGAGCTGAACTGGCGGTACTGGTTCTC
>JANAVB010043853.1:0-64727 GCA_029216955.1 Iris pallida | reverse complement strand
CGTCATGACGGGAACCCGTGCCAAACGCACGGATCGCCTCCGATACGCATCGGAGAGAGAAGAAAGGGCCACGGGGCCTGCCTCGGGGGTGCGCCCGGCCACGTGGGGGTTGCCCACGCCGACCACGGCGGCGGTTGCGCCGGCGGTGGCCGCCTGCACGCGCGCGGCCAAGCGCCGGCTGTGCGCTGCTATGTTGCACTGCTGCAGCGAGGCGCGGAGAGCAGCAAGCTGCGGCGGAGTTGGCTCGCCTAGCCACGGCGACGTGGGGGCATGGTCGGCCGGCGAGGTGGCTAAGGAGTGGTGGTACGGGGTTGGCTTGATAAAGGTGGTGGAGGTGGTTGTGTGGTTTTTGTGTTGATGATAGAGGAGGAGAAGATCGTGGTTGACGGCGGCGGAGGCCAGCCAAGGGTGGCCAGAGGTCGGGCCATAGAGGTCGGGAAGAGGTCGGTCCATGGGGAGGAGAGGTGGTCGGGCATGGTGAGTGTGCTGTTGTTGGTTTGATAAAAAGAAATGGATAAGGAAGGAGAGAGAGAGAGAGAGAATAGGATAAAGTAATGAATTAAGGAGAGAGAGAGAGATATTCTCTCCACATGAATTTTAGGGCCGGCCAAGGGGTGTTGGCTGCTAGGGGGAAAATCAATGGTTGGGATTTAATTAAGGAAATCAATGGCTAGGAATTAAATGGGGAAAAATTGGTCATTCCAAAAGGGATTTTAATTCAACAGAAATTCTATTAAATATAGGAAAAATGGGTAGGAGAGTACTTGATATTTTGGGCAAAAAAATATGAGGGTGTCATGATGGAGAATAACATGGAGCTGGGCTGGACTCGATGGAGCCAGATTGGATCAAAATCGGATATTGTGCAAAAATCGAATTAAAATTAGGTGTCGATGATCACGGATAAATAAGTAGCACATGGGGATTCCAATAAATAGGACACAAGTGGCAGGCGGATAGTAGGCTCAATGTGGGCCATGTCCATAGTTGGGCTGACAGGTTTTGGTCGACAGGGGACCCACAAATCAAGTTGGAAAATAAATATGACGCCGTGGGGTGAAATAAAATCGGGTCACGTGTCAGGAAAGTTGTGCGAGGCAAATGGAGCACAAAATGGCGTGTCTGAGTGGGACACGAAGGTCAAGGGTGAAGAGCGTCTCAAGTAGATCATGCATGAGAAGTTGATTTCAAGAAACTGACTGGTGTTGCGCTCCCAAATTAAAAGTCACGGTAACGTGCTAATAATGATCAAGGAAAAGAGTGGGAAAATCAATTAATGATCAAACGGTCTAATTCGACCAGAAGTTCAGCAAAGCAAAAAGAGCACAAGGGAACAAGTTTGGGTGGGACACCATATACCGTAATGAAGGTAATCTTGTCCACTCCAAAACTCGTGAAGAAGATTTTCAGAGTTGAACATCCCTAACACTCCAATTATCAAAGGCATGAAAAAGCACACTTAAGGAAAAATAACAAAATAAATTATTTATCAAAACCAATCAATCAGAAATAAAAATAAAAAAAAAAATCAACCCGAAATTTAGGGTGCTCACATCCTACCCACCTTATAAAAATTTCGTCCTCGAAAAAAATGTTCATACTCCTTCTAGGTCAAACCCCCACAATCAAGTCCCAGAACTCAAACAAATCATACCATCAAAAAAGACAACGTACAGGGTCATGGCATACGGTGGTAGGGAAAGTCTCATCTAGGTATACTAGTCGTGCTAATTCCAAAACGGTCATAGGGTATCAAACACACAAGCAATCTAGGGTGCTAAACTAGAGAAGTTACAGAAACAACAAACCATCATAACTGTAAGGCAGTCTACCATCCTATATGAAAATGGGTACTTATCAAAACAAAATAAAGGCAACTACCAGTTATCTGAAAAAGGGTACAAAAATCAAATTCAAAAATTAAGGAATTGAAAATCACTTGCATTGAAATGCAAATCACAATATGGTTGTGTACTGATAACCCACCAGTTTTTATGCGCAGGTGACAGGAACATGCTCATTCGAGGCGGAGCTCGCTTGGATGCGCTGAGACATGGAGTTCCTTAGCATTTTAAGGCATGCGACCATGTTGAAGTCTTCACCTATACGGAACATAATGTATGGACATCGTCTTCTGAAGCACCCACAAAGTTGTAAGCCTTCGAGCATGAGCGATTGTAACTGAGATAAGAGAGAGAGAGAGAGAGTCGGATGTTTGTATCAAGAGATAAAGTGAGCTTGAGTGACTTGTAATGTTGGCTTCGCGTCCTTGTATTCTTATTTTTAATATCAATAAGGAGTATCTTTTGTACATGTCTTTGTGTTATTTAATTTCTCTACTTGGACTTCTGTGCGACAACCACGTCGCAAGCTGCTGTAATCGGTCGTTACGGAACCCGTCTTGCACGAGTGCAACCTAGGCTTGTGCGGCATTATGTCCTGGCGGGGACGATCGGTTCTTCGGAACTGGGACGTGATATCGAGTATGTCAAAATGGATGCCAGAGTAGCCCTGTAGGAGCGTTTCATCCTTACCACCATCGCGGCCCTCGTTGCCGACGGCAAAAAAGTGTTCCCAAAGTCAGACATAGAGCCGAATATTCTGGCATTGAGGAATCTTCACCATGTCAGTTAAAGACTAATTAACACTAATCGATATAAAGATTTGAATAAACAAAAATGGTTGTTATTTCATCATAAGCTATTGCAAATAGAAACAACATCGCTTATTCTATAAGCAAGTATTGTCACGATCCACTCCCAGATAATTGGATATGATTCAGACACGTTCAGCCTACGTTGTGGACACAGTAATAGTAAGCTGTACTAAAGCTTTAGTAAACTTCAAATTACACGATCAATCTAAGTCATCAAAGCATACTATTACGTTTCCAGAGTTTATCACCATATACCACCACATCTCTAATTATTTATTATACCTTTTACAACTATGCCGGAGACAAATCCAGAGACCAAAATAAAGGTGTCAACCACAAAACCCTCACAATACAACATCAAAAGTACAAATATCAAATCTAAGTATCAAGGAAAAAGATTAATCTCCAGAGTGACTCCTAAGTCCTGGGTTATGGCTCCATCCTACTCAGCTAAGGCCTCGGGCTCTGGTCTATAGAATGTCGAGAAAATATCCTCAAGCTCACCTGCAATATATCGAATAAGGAGCGAAGGAAAGTACGATCTATAGCAGTAAAACAAGTACATCATATAATAATAAAATAAAATGAAGCACAACCAACCTAAACCATAACTGCATAAGTCTAAACATAAAACATGTAGCAAAAGATCATGACATGTGATTTGAAATACATACGAAATATGTGACCGGCTAGACAAAGATCATGAATAAAGAACATATAAGGGTGCGGCTTAACCATACGTGCATAGGTGTGTGTTTAAGCTATCATTCAATACCTAGCTAGCGGTTTGACTTTGGTCACATATCCGCAATATTTTTCCTTCTCAAGATACAACTACAAGACCAACAATATGATAAACACAAGAACCAGAACATATAATCAAATCGTGTAACAAGATATCCAACATGAACAAATAATCACATGAAGTAATTGATAAATATCATAAAAGTGCCTTGTCCTGGAAGATTGGAAATAGGAATGTAAAGGTCACTATTTCCACCTAGAATAGGTTAAGCTTTGGCTAGATTCTAAATAATAATTAGCTAGCTAATTCATAAACTAATTATAGACTAACTATCTATTTATTTAGTGAATATCATAAATAGTGCTATATACTAGCAAATAAATACTAACATAACTTATAGCAAATAGATGCTAACAATATAATATATTATATATATATATATATATATAATATATATATATATATATGTGTGTGTGTGTGTGTGTGTGTGTGTGTGTGTACAAGAACTAGTTATCATAATACTACCAAGGTTTAATCAACATTAATTGCTAATTAGCAACTAACTATTTTGTAAATGAACACTAACTAATACAACTGCTCAACTCATCCCAAGAGTAGGCCTGGCCCACAATCTTAGCTCAGCCAACTCAAACGAATCCCTAATCTAAAGCCCAACTGAACTCAAATCTGAACAGTTGTTTGATTCTAATGAATTCGTTTGAATTCACATGTTCTCGTGATTAAATGTCCGCTTCAGACACAGAAATCTGAACACTATGATCCCCATGACCCCATGTCCTACTGCTCGAGTCTTAGCTCGGTGTGCCCCTGATTCATCTATCGGACACAACATGGTGTGTCCATCACAATTATACATCACAAGGAATGATGGAAATGATACATGAGAAGAACGAAACTGAATTCGTGTGTGAAAACACAAGCGACCGTGTCTGATATGGTCCTACACAAGTCCAGACACGAATGAAAACCTGGTTGAGATATTAAAACAAATAGTTGGGATGCAGTCTGAATCAAAATCATTCAGAGTACATTTATATTTCGAAAGATAAATTTTTATCTCCAAAATCAAAAGATCGAAGATCAATTGGATCAACTACATAGATCAGCAAGAAGCAAAGTCAATCCCAATAAAAAAAATACAACATCTAGGAATCTTAATCTTGATTTCCTGAGTTCCTGAGCTCCAAAATGAAAAGAACTCGAGAACTGAACATCTCACCAATGAGAGATTGATCAAAAAGCAAGAGAAGAATTTACAAATCTGACAGAACATTCTTCAAGGCTAGATCAAATTGAGTACTCATCTCGATCGGTCGATCAATTGTGATAAAACAGTGATCCTGCGGTGAAGAACTCGAGGTGGAGGAAGAAACTATCGACGAGGGGAGACGATGATCTTGTGGAGATAGAAAAGACTAGGTCTGGAGTAGATCGTCGTATGCATCGAGGCTCGACTCATCGGACCGCCGGAGAAGGAGTCGCCAGAGAAGGTCTTTGCGTGTGCCGTCACTGAGAAGAACAACACCTAGCCGTCGCTTGTCGTGGTAGTCACAACCACCATGGCTCCGTTCTCTAGAGGTTTAAGGTTAGGGTTGTGGAGAGGAAGAAGAATGGAGGTCAGCATTGGTTTTTGGCAGAGCTTTATTGCAATGATGAATGTAAGAACAGACGGGGTCGGGGGAGATATAGATAGAGTTGGGAAAAATTAGGAATATTACAAAAACAAGTATTTTATTGCAAGTATGAATGTTTTTATTAGAGGATTGCATAAAATTGTTTTGATTAATCTAGGCTAATTCATGGCTAGGTTCATTCCTTAGGAAAGGTTATTAGGAGAGTTTGTTGGGGTTGTTAGGAATTTGTTAGAAATTGTGGAGTTGGTTAAGGAAAGTGGTTAGAAAGGAATATTCTAAATTTAGTTAACCATGATTGATTAAATAACTAATCAATCCATAAATAAATTATTCTAGAACCTTTCCACTCCATGGATTCCTAATAATTACTAATATGATCATCCCCTTTCATAATATACACAATGATGCCATTCTTTGATTAGAAAATTACTAATCAAAATAAATTATAAATAAATATTTCTAAAAATTCAAAAAAAATATCAGGAAAAACACTAGACTTTATACATTTAGGAAATGTGGGGTTACAAATCTACCCTCCTTAGAAACTTTTATCAACGAAATTTTAGGAGAAGTAGTAAAGAAAAAAGTAACATCAAGTCTCAAACAAGTAGGGATATCCCCCTCATATCGTCCTCCGTCTCTCTAGAAGACTCTTTCGGAGAATGGTGCCTCCACATGACTCTGACCAATGGATTTTTCTGGTTCCTTAACTGCTTCTCCCTATGATCGATGATCTCCACATGCTACTCCACATATGCAAGACTCGGTGCCACCTCCAGCTCTGAATGATCCACTATATGGCTCGGGTCAGCAATGTATGCATGAAGATGAGATACATGAAAGTGTTGTGTGCCCCATCTAGGCTAGATGGAAGTGCTAGTCGGTACGCAATAACTCCAATCTTTTCAATCACCTCGAAAGGTCCAATGTACTCGGGCTAAGTTTACCCCCTTCTAAATCTGATAGTGCCTCAAGTATGAAAGATCTTCAAGAACACCATATCTTCCACTATGAACTCCAAAGGTCTCATGCTGCTATCTGCATAATACTTCTGTCGGTCTTGAGCAACTCTGAGACACTCCCTGATCAGCTTGACTTTATCTGCCGAATCAACTACCATTTCTGGTCCAAGCAATCCTCTCTCCTACATCATCCCAAGCCAAATGCATACGACACCGTCGACCATAAAGTGTCCCAAAAGATGTCATGCCTATGCTGGCATGGTAGCTATTATTATAAGAAAACTCTACCATGTGGAGATAATCTTTCCAAGATCCTCTAAAATCTAGAGCATAGACCCGCAACATGTCTTCTAAGGTCTGGATAGTCTATTTCGATTGCCCATCTGTCTGTGGGTGGTAAGCAGTGCTGAACTTCAGCTAGGTGCCCAAACTCTATTGCAGACTCTTCCAAAAATGTGAAGTGAACATGTTGTCTCTGTCTGAAATAATGCTGACCAGTACTCCATGAATCCACATAATTTGCCTCATGTAGAGATATGCTAACTTCTCTATCGATAGCCCTATTTTGAATGAAATAAAAGCTAATTTTGTCAGTCTATACAAGATTATCCATATAGCGTCCTTCCCGACAGGTGTTCGTGGTAAACTTGAGACAAAATTCATAGTAATATGCTCTCACTTCCATTCCAGAATGGGCAAAGGCAGGAGTTACCCTCCGGATCTCTGATTCTCTGCCTTAACCTGCTGGCATACTAGATACACTGAGACAAATCTGGGCAACTTTTTGCTTTATCCTATACCACCAAATATGCTTCCGAAGATCCTTGTACATCTTCGAAGCTCCCAGATGGATAGAATACTAAGACTGGTGGGCTTCTTGCATAATCTCTTCCAGCAAACTACCCTTAGGCACACACAACCTAGTCCCATTCTTTAGAGGACCGTCATTGATATAACGAAATCATCCAATAGTCCTGCCTGTACTTGTGCCCTGATGCTGCAGAGACCCTCATCTAAAAACTGAGTCTGCTTGATCTTCTCCATCAACCCTAACTGAATATGCATGCTCATCAGCTACCCTTCAACCCTGGAATGATGACTTCTATTCCCAAGCTCTCCAAATCCTTCAGAAGATGTCGGTCTATGGTTAGGTACATAGCCATAGGATACCGAATGAGTGCATCTACTAACATTGGCCTTTTCTGGATTATATTGAAGATTAATATCTAAGTCCTTCATAAGTTCCAACCATCTCCTCTACCTCATATTTAGCTCCTTCTGAGTGAAAACATATTTCAGACTTTTATGGTCCGTAAATATTTCCACTCTCTCACCATAAAGGTAATGCTTCCACAGTTTCAAGGCAAAATGGCTGCTGCAAGTTCCAGTTCATGGGTAGGATAGTTCCTTTTATGGGCCTCAACTATCAGAAAGCATAGGATATCACCATCTTTTTATGATGCATCACTGTAGATGACAAACCCTCCAGATCCTGAAGGTAAAGCTAAGATGCATGCAGTAGTCTACCATCATTTTAACTCTTTAAATACTGTCTGGCAAGCATTAGTCCAGATAAACTCCTCATCCTTTCGAGTAAGCATGGTCATCAGTTCCGTGATCCTAGCAAAGTCTTGTACAAACTTCCTGTAGTAGCCTGCTAGCTCCAAGAAACTTAGAATCTCAGCTACTGACTTAGGAGTAGCCTTCGACTTTACTGCTTCAATCTTCTTAGGGTCTACTTCTATCCTATTCTTGGTCACCACATGTCCCAGAAACTCCACTCTATCTAGGAAAAACTTATATTTTGAGAGTTTTTCATACAACTTCTCTTTTTTAGGATCTAAATCTATCCTCAAATGCTCTTCGTGCTCCTCCGGTGTCTTAGAGTAGATCAAGATATCATCTATGAAGACCACCACGAACTTGTCTAAGTACGGGTGAAAAACCTTATTCATAAAGTTCATGAAGACAGCTGGGACATTGGTGAGTCCGAAAGGCATAACTAGGAACTCATATTGTCCATACCGGGTATTGAAGGCAGTCTTTAGAATATCTTATTACCTGACTTTCACCTGATGATACCAGGAACGCAGATCTATCTTCGAAAACACCTTCGCTCAACTCAACTGATCAAAGAGCTCATCAATCCGAGGCAGATGATTTTTGTTCTTAATTGTGAGGTTGTTGAGGGCCCAATAATCAATAACATCGTAATGGTCCCATCCTTCTTGGGCACAAATAGGATCGGTGCTCACCAGGGTGAAGCACTCGATCGAATAAAACTATTTTCTTCTAACTCATCAATTTGTTCCTTTATTTCCTTCGATTATTTAGGGTTAATCCTAAAGCAATTCGGGATACTGGCTACTTTGGGAACTAGATCAATAGCGAACTCCACATCTTGGTCTGGCAGCAACCCCGATAAATCTTCAGGAAAAATATCTAGGAATTTTGCGATGATAGGATGCGAAAACTCTCTTTTGCAATAGCTCCAAAGTTTACTCCTTTATGTCTCTCTGTAATAGTTCTTCTGACTTCAAATGGTGGACCCCCGGCGGTCTGAATATCACTTTCCCCTGATGGCAATCTTTTACTACAAAATGCTCACTCAAGTAATCCATCCCGAGGACTACATCAAATTCTGAGAGTGGCATTACGAGGAGCTGGGTTCTAAATTTTCTTTAAGCTATATTAATTTGATAATCACATATCGTTAACTGGTACTACTCCTCATGTCATAATTCGACAGTTCCTCTTAGTAGATACTGGAGCTAAGCAGTGTCTATAAAAAAACTTAAAAGTAGAAAACTGTGTGTAGCTTTCGAGTAAAATAATACAATAGCAAGAATTGAATAAAGTAGAACAGAACCTGTAATCATGTATGGTGCAGCCTCATCCTCCTCAACGGCGATAGCATAAGCACGTCCTTGCAGTGGTGCTCCCCTCTGCTATTGATGGTGGGCAAACCTCTACTACTAGGTGGGAAAAGGTGGTCCCTCGGTGGTGCAGGTGGTCCTCCAGCTCCTCTGGGTCCAATGGCTGGTACAAGGACAAGACGAGCGATGGCCTGCTGATAATCTCTCATCTAGTGTACAGACGATCTGCAAAACAAGCAAAGTCCTAACCTCTTATGGCACACATCAAAGTGATAACCCGGCCGGTGGTGGTGGTATGCACAAGTGATCATCGTTTGGGTATGAGTCTGAATATGCATCTGTGGCTGGGATGCAGGTGCTCCGGCAGGATGATACTGCTGAGGTGCAAGATACTAAGGTGGAAATGGCCTCGTCTATGTGTTGGGCTACTTCGATGGCCCTGGTAGCTACTAGTACTGATGTCTCTCTCTCTCTCCTGGCCTGGGGCTCCATGTCCTTCTTGACTCCCTGAGCAATACGAATTATGTCCTCATAAGTGCTAGCCCTGCTGATAGTAACAGCTAAGTGAATCTTTCGAGATAGTCCCTTCTTGAACTGGTGGGCTCGCTCCTGTGGTATGCAAACTAGTGACTCCATAAAATAGCTCAGTCGGCTAAACTATGTCGTGTACTCGTCAATTTTCATGCTGCCGTAATCTAGTTGCTCGAACTGGCCCTCGAGCGCGTCTCTGGCGACCTCCGGGAAGAACTTATCCTTGAACAGTCTCCTGAAGTCAGTCCAAAGATATCCTAAGGATGCTGGCCACAGCTCGTCTTGGTACCAAGCGCAGGCGATATCAAACATCTGCATGCTGGCTACCTTGATCTTGAGGTCCTCAAAAATGCGAGCAATCTGAAGAAGCCTCTCAGCATTCCCTAGCCACTCGTTAGCGTAGAAAATTCTCTCAGTCCTGTAGAAGTCTAAGGGTCCGAGATTCTCAAAATCTCTCACGGTCCTCGGCCTTACTGGTGTAACGTCTCTGGCTCGAAGTGCATCGGTAACACTGGCTTAGAAGAGTGCTGCATGCTCGGTTTGGGTGTTGACAAACTTTTGGAATACTGCAAACAATTAAGTACTATCTAGGGTGATATTCGGGATAGCAGGTGGTGGAGGAAGCTCATGGGCCTCAAGTGCAGGGGGCTCCGTGTTCCCGGTGTTTCGTGTCTGAACCATCCTGAAATATAGGAACAAAAGGTTGATAAAATATGCCTAAAAAGATAATAAGAAATAGTAGAGTAATATAACCATCCCTCGGCCTATGCTGTGATGAGCCTTCCTTAGTCTAGCAGTCTCCCTAAATAGCACTCTATAGCCCAAGTACCATTAGGATGAGACTTGCATAGGCCACCACTAAAAATATGTCACGACTCGCTCCCAAATAACTAGATATGAGTTGGACACGTCCAGTCTATGTTATGGACACAATAGTAGTAAGCTGTACTAAACCTTTAGTAAACTTCAAATTACAAGATCAATCCAAGTCATCACATGATACTAATACGTTCCCAGAGTTTATCACCATACACCACCACATCCCTAGTTATTTATTACACTTTTTACAACTATACCGAAGACAAATTCGGAGATAGAAACAAAGGTGTCAACCACAAAACCCTCGTAATACAACATCAAAAATACAAATATCAAATCTAAGTATCAAAGCAAAAGCTAAATCTCCTGAGTCACTACCAAAATATGTTGTTTTAGCGACGGCCACATCCGTCGACCATCTGTCGCTAATACGGATTAGCGATGGATCACTGACGGATATTGATCAAAATAATCCGTCGACAATCAGCTCGTCGCTAAAAAACGTCCGTCGCTAGGTAGTCGTCACTCGACGGAATAGCGACAGCTTTCCGTCGTCAGTATTCGTTGCATTAGCAATGACTTACCGACGTTCTTTCGTCGAATACAAGTATCAGATATTGAATTATAAAGATTCTTACCGACGGACAGTCCGTCGGTAAACCGTCGTTACTGTGTATCAGAGGGTATCGTTCCGTCGCTGTTCGTCGCTAACTAGTGACGGCTTAGCGACGGACTCATGGCGGATAATCCGTCGACCTACTTCTGGATATTCTTGACCTTTCCAGAACTATGGCGATGGATATTTCGTCGCTAATCTGTCGGAATAAGTAGACAAACCATCGCAAATTAGCCGCTACACATGGCGATGGAATATCCGTCGCCAAATGAAACCAACGAGAGACCGACGGCTTTTCGACGGCACGTCCGTCGCTAATGTTCTGTGCACCTTTCATACCATCAGAACCTTGTCGATGGATGTTCCGTCGAAAAGCCATCGCTATGTAGGATATTCCATCGGCCATCCGTCGCTAACTGATATTTATTGGGAATCCTCCAGTTAGCGACGGATTTTCTGTCAAAATCTAGTCGGTACCTGATGCTATCCGTTGCTAACCCGTCACAAGTCCGTCGCTAACTGAGATATTTAAAAAAATTTATAGAGTTTTCCCTGTTAACACAACATCCGAACATCGGACCAATATATAATCACAATATACAATCACATAGACCAATATTAATTCGATATAAATCACACACGAATATAATGCACACCAATTATCCAAAAATCACATAGACCAATATATAATCACAAATGTGCATCACCCAAACAATAATGCACACCAATTATCCAAAAATCACATAGACCAATAATAATCACACCAATTATCCAAAAATCATAACTAATATCCGTCGTTATAATATCCAAAATTCCCACAAATATTCAAAATTTAAAAACTATTCTAATACAATACTTCAAGGAGGAGGAGGAGTTCGATTGTCCGGTGGTGGTACTCCCTCCTACGACCGACGATAATACTGCTCTACTATGTACGGCGGCAATCCGTCGAAGATACTGTCCGAAAGTCGGCGTAGCTGCTCTGGCGACATGAGGTCAAGGAGTGCCGTCACAGTCGGAGGCGGTACCAGAGGGGCAGCAGGGTTGAAAGAAAGATGACCGACGGAAGAAGGACCGGCACCAGCAGTCGACGGACCGCCACCAGTTGCAGACGGACCGCCACCAGCAGCAGACGGACCGACAGCAGCAGACGGAGGCAAAAAGTATGTGGCAATTTGATCCCCCAAGGAGGATACTGCCTCGTGCAGCTGTGCAAGCTGCGACCTCACATCATCGTCTGCCGGGGCCGTAGGAGAAGACGGTGTCGGTAGAAATCTCTGAGTCGCCATGTACAACGACCCTAGGGAACCGACTCCATACAGGCTCCCTTTCTTAAAGCCGTCGACGGTATCTACGAACAAGTCGTTGCGAGCGGCCATAGAAGGGGCGTCTGGGTGGGCGTCGTTTCACCGACATCCTCAGCAGCAGATGACTGAGCCCGACTAAGGGCCTCATGATACGCAGCCTATCAAATGAATATATTTATACTATAAGATTTACCTAAGTTGTAATCTAAGTCCTATGTTTCACTAATAGTGTGAATCCTAAGTTTACCTAAGTTATAGTCACGATACGCGGGCCATAGCTCTCGTCGGAACTCACCTATCGGCCTCTCTGGTGCCGTCGGAGGATTCGCGGGTCCGTACATGTACTCTCCAGTAACCAGATGGAACCGAGTATGGGGGTACTCCGGGGCCCACTGTGCAGTAACTGGTGGATCCGCTGGTGGGTCCACTGGCGAAACGGATCCACTAGCGGATGGAGACTCATGCCTCGATGAAGTTGTCGATTGACGGCGGGATGAGTCTGTGCCCAGGGTACTCTTCGGGTCTTGTTTCTGGATGGGGTCACATCCCAGGAAGATTGAATGCGACCACCACCACCACCACCACCACCAGCAGCAGCACGACCACGGCCAGCCATTATGACCTGTAAATAGAAAATATAAACATAATTAACAATATAGAAGTATAAATGAATATAAAATTCTAAACTAAAATATACATACCACCAGCAGGAAGACGAGTGCCGTCGCGACGGACTAGGAGTGCCATCTGCAAAAAGAAAATCATACAATAAGTAAATGATCAAACTAAAAAAGCATGAATTCACGTAATTGCTTTTATGAGATCAAACTGAATTCACGTAATTGGAAGTATTTTTAATATACAATGATATTTAACCTAATCATCGTCATCGTCTTCGTTCTCGTCCTCGGCCTCGTCTTCATCATCATCCTCATTCTCATCCTCATCCTCATCCTTATCCTCATCGTCAATTTTATTTGTATCCTTATCCACATCAAATTCTTCTTCTTCTTCTTCTTCGTCTTCTTCTTCTTCTTCTTCTTCTTCTGCCTCAATATTTGGGACAAGATGCCTCTTTCTCCCCTGGTTGACAGCTAAGTCTTGTGTATCAACCTCTTTCTCTCCTCTATTTTCTTCAACAATATCTTCAACATCTATTGTATCCGACTGTTGTCCCAAGTATTAGAACTTTTCGATCTGGTCCTCTTGGTATGTTGGGTCTCCAACGTTGAATGTATTTCTAGATTTAATCTTGTATACTGCCCACCAGTCAAATCGATCTCTACGACGCCTTGGGTAGCTTGTATAGTAGTGAACAGCCTGACTTGCTATCGCAAATGTATCGGACCCTCTATACCTCCTGCGATGATTTATATCGACAAATCCAAATTGTTTATCGATTCTCCAACCGATATTTGGTGTCGTATCGAACCACTCACATTTGAACATCACAATATGCATATCATATGGGGCAGTATATTGTAAATCTATAATATTCCGAAGCACTCCATAATAGTCAAAGTCCGGCTCGTCGTCATAGATGGTGCCTCTTATGCAAACATCGGAATCCTTGGTACTGATGTCATCATTGATAAATTTAACATTTATAGCATTCTGAGTTGCCTTAAACCTGAAGCCATTAACGACATAGCCTGGCTAAATCTTTGCTTACTTCTTCGGTCCCAATGCCAGATAACGAACACTCTCATTTATGAGTGTTGTTTCAGGCAATAAAACCTGTAAAGAAATATTTATAATTTAAATGTTTCAGATGCCTATATTTAATGGTAGCCGCATAACATATTATCTCAGTTACTTACGTATTTGCAAAACCAGGACAGAAATGTACAATCAACCTCTCTTTGAAGTCCGTCATCGGTAATATCGGATGTCCTTATTTTGACTTCATCTCTAAATACACTGTTAGAGAGAATAAGAATAAGTGTAGTCACTTACTTCATCAAATTAGAGATTATAACAAGTGCAAGTGTACTGACTTACTTCTCTAAATCTCTCACTTCTTGTATGTCACAGTTTAACAAGATATATCGGTGTGCGGCATCATACTCATCTTCAGTCAACCACCATTTTTTACTATCCCCAACAGGCTTGCCCCTTACATTGAATATACCTCCATCCTCAACGTCCTCGTCATTCCTTTGAGGTCTATTTCGATTTGTCTTAACATGAGTATATAAATAAATAGAGCAGAAGTTTGACACCTCCTCGATAAGATATGCTTCGTATATCGAAGCCTCTATATGAGCCTTGTTGCCAACTTTCTTCTTTAGATGGTATAGGTATCTAGAGAGACAAATTATCTTGAGAATTAAGAATGAATTTTAAAACCCACTGAAATTTAACTTAAATTATATCGATTTTCATGTACCTTTCAAATGGGTACATCCATCGATAATGAACAGATGCACCGACAAGGGCTTCGTGTGCTAGATGAATCGGTAGATGCTCCATGTTGTCGAAGAAGCCAGGAGGAAATATTTTCTCCAACTTGCAAATTGTTAAGATAATCTTCTCCTCAAGTTCAACCATGTGTTGCACCGTCAACTTAGTTGAATAAATATCCCTAAAGAATATAGATAGTTCAGCCAACGGAACCCAAACAGCAGAAGGCAACAACTCTTTCAAAGCAATAGGCAATAATCTTTCCATAAACACGTGGCAGTCGTGACTCTTTATTTCCGTTAGCTTGCGTTCATTGAGATCAACGCATCTAGACAAATTCGACACATAGCCGTCAGAAAATCTTAAAGTAGATACCCACTTGCAGATTAATCTATCTTCCTTGCTCAATGTGTATTGTGCTATCGGCTTAGTTAATTTTCTACCAGCTCCCCTTTCTATCAAGTTCAGATAAGGACGCTTGCATATCTCGACAATGTCTTGTCTTGCTTTTGGATTGTCCTTCGTCTTTCCTTTAATATCCATGACGGTATTGAAGACATTATCGAACACATTCTTTTTGATATGCATAACATCAAGATTATACCTTATAAGATTATCTTTCCAATAAGGCAAGTCCCAGAAGATACTCCGTTTGGTCCAGTTATGGCTTTGTCCGAACCCATCGACACGATTGTTCGATGGATCTTCCATTACAGTGGGCAAGTCCTTTACATCTTTCCAAATATCGTATTCCGACAATCTGGTAGGCGGATGAGAAAATTCTTATTTTCTAGCTCTGAACGCGTCCTAGTTCTTTCGCGGGCAGAAATAGACGGTGACAATCAAAGAAAGAAGTTTTTCCTCCATGCTTAAGGCGGAACGCCTTACTGTTTTCCATGTATATCGGACAAGACATGGTGTCATGAGTACTCCATCCCGACAGCATACCGTATACGGAAAAATAATTGATTGTCCACATCAGTGAAGCTCTCATCTGAAAGTTCTGTTTCCTGGAAATATCATAGGTCGCGATGCTGATCTCCCATAGCTGTTTCAGCTCATCCACCAATGGCTGTAAATATATATCGATGTTCTTCGTCGGATTTTTGGGACCCGATATAATAGCTGTCAAGAACATATAAGGAGTCTTCATACACATCCATGGTGGCAGATTATAATGGGTAAGAATGACCGGCCAACATAAGTATTGAGATCCCGATTGCCCGAAAGGGGCAAAGCCCTCAGAACATAGCGCCAGACGTAAATTTCTAGGCTCTGCAGCAAAATTTGGATGACGCAAATTGAATATTTCTATGCCTCTCCATCCGAAGGATGTGAATTCTTCATCGTCCTTTGTACGTTCTTCATTGTGCCACGTCATGTGTTCTGCTGTATTCTAGGACATATAATTCCTCTGCAAGCGCTTCGTGATCGACAAGTAATGCATATAATTGTAAGGACGTTGTTTTCTAGTTGACCTTTCTTTTTTCCTGACTGGCTTGTAACGATCCGTATTACATAAGCTGCAACTTTCTATGTCCTCGTTCTCCTTGTAGTACAACATGCATCCGTTGCGACAATAATCTACTCGTACCCCAGTCCCAGTTGTCGGACCATCATTTTTGACTTGTAGAAGTTTTTTGGAAGCTCTTTTGATTACTTCGATAACACCTCCTTGATTAGTTGTATAATCCGATCATAGCAAGCTTGTGGCAAGTTAAAATCGGACTTTATGTTCAACAACCACATCGTTACTGACAGTACGAAATGAGTCTCATAACCAGGATATAGAGGAGTTTTTGCATCCTGAAACATATCATAGAACTCCTTCGCCTCGGGATTAGGATCCTCCGGATCAAAATTAGGCCCTGCCGCATCGTACACCATATCTCGTGCAAGGTTCTGCAGGTCTCCATAATCAACAGAGCATTAGTCGTCTTCGTTGACAAAATCCGTTGCAGTATTATCATCAAAAGCATAAGTAGCAGCATTTACAACCTGTCTTTCTGCATATAGTTTACCTTGCGATGACCACAGACCGTAATTACGTACGAAACCCTTACGGGTTAAATGATCTCTCACAGTCACCACTTCTTCGTAACGTCTATTGCGACAATTACGACATGGACACTTGATTTTGTTACCGTCCATGTACTGAGCTTTGCTCATGGCATACTTAAGAAATACTTCCACGCCAGTCTAAAAATTGTCACTCACACATATTCTGCTCTTGTGTTGTCGTTTGTACATCCATGTATGATCAACGAAATAACGATCCATCACAGATTGGATGTAAAAATTTGTATCGTAAGACAAACTAAACAAAATTAGTATATAATCATGTAACTGGTGGATCCGCTGGTATATAGGTCGGATGTACTTAGTATCGACCGCATCAGATTAGTATCGGTCTATAGGTTTGGTATAGGCCGTATCAAATTGGTATTGGCCTTAGCGAATTGGTAGATACATATCCGATATGTATCGACCGTATAGCTAGGATTCATATTGGCCTTATCGATTCGGTATCGACCATATCCGATAGGTATCGGCCGTATCGGATATGTATCTACCGTATCGGATTAGCATGGTGGAAGGTTTAGTAACAACTGTACTTGGATTTCTCTCTTTTCGAGCTAGAATACCATTGCAAGAGAGTCACGAGAGAGCAAAAAAATCTCCTATATGTTGATGTTTACGAGAGTGATTGGCCAATTACAGTAATATACATGCTGCATTTTCCATCAGGAAAGGAGAGATTGAAAGCAATAACATATAGAGTTGTATTTCGGGAGAAGAACTCCTATAAACTCTTTGTTCACAAAATAAGCTATAGAGAATACAGAACAAGTATCGAGTTCACAACCTACTTCGCAAGAGAAGTATCTTAATGTTCTCAGTTATCTCAGGCTGATCTGACGTAGAACAGCAAGATACTTCTCTTGTGAAGTAGGTTATGAACTCGATACTTGTTCTGTATTCTCTATAGCTTGTTTTTGTGAACAAAGAGTTTATAGAAGTTCTTCTTTCAAAATACAACTCTATATGTTATTGCCTTCAATCTCTCCTTTCATGATGGAAAATGCGGTATGTATGTTACTGTAATTGGCCAATCACTCTCATAAGCATCAATATCTATGAGATTTTTTACTCTCTCGTGACTCTCTTGCAATGGTGTTCTAGCTCGAGAAGAGAAAAATCTAAGTACAGTTGTTACTAAACCTTCCACCATGCTAATCTGATACGGCCGATACATATCCAATACGGCCGATACCTATCGGATATGGCCGATACCGAATCGATAAGGCCAATACGAATCCTAGCTATACGGCTGATACATATCGGATAGGACGATACCAATTCGCTAAGGTCAATACCATCTGATACGACCTATACCAAACCGATATACCGATACTAATCCGCTACGATCGATACTAAGTACATACGGTCGAGGAGGTGGATCCGCTACTGATAGTTCGATACCGATAGCGATAGTCCGATATCCGTCGCTACATAGTCGTAAATTTGTCTCAAATGTCTATTGAAAGTCGGTCAGCATAAGACAATATTGTGATGCACGAGAGAACCCTGGAAGATAATTATCTCTATGTATCTGCCATACATACATGTGTATAATACATATGCATATGCTTCACATATATGCATACCTATGTGATAGCCAACTCTTAACATCCACTAACTAATACAAGACTAAGGAGAAAAGCCCTTACCCATCTAACTAGTGCACAGCCCTGTAAGGGTTGACCTTAATGATCAAAAATGAACTAATGGGCCATTCCCATGAAGGACATCTAACCATAGTATAGTCTTAACATTCAAGTGCAAGGGCTGATACCATGAACTAATGTTCAGTAGGAGCTGAACATATAGGAATGCAGGACATATTATCAAAAGAGACTGAACAATGAATGCAAGAACTGAACTATAGGATAGGGAACTAAATCTAACAGTCCAATATTAAACCTCTCCTTACCCGTTAACTGATACCTATAAAGTCCAACTAAGGACTGAAACATATGATAGACAGGGACTGAATTATATGCATGCATCTTTAAATAGGGCTAATCTAATTCGAAATGGACTGAACGTAAGAGTAGGGACTGAATAAATATAATTTGCAAAGTGACACAAGGATATGAAATTCCTTTACACCATAACTTAGGGACTGTCATATAGACGGGAAAGGGCCAATGGGCTGTAACACTTTACAGGTAAGGACTGGACATCCTAAGATAGGACTAAACAAAGTATGAGTACAAGGACTGACTTTAGAGAGCCTACATAAGAAGGTATGGATTGATACTAAGAAGTATGTTGGAACTGAGATTCAAAAGAGGACTGAACAATGGTACATCCCCATTCCAACTCAGTGCACTGACTGAACCAATAAGATGGACTGAAACAGGGACTAATATTATAGGTACAGGATAGAGCATGTAATGGGGACTAAACATTTGAATGTAAGGAAGACTGAACTTCAAACCTGAGCATCTTTCCCCTGCATTCCCTAACTCACTGACATTCACACTCCATTACCCCCCCCCTTACACTCACGTGGATACACCCAGTCCACACTCACTGATACACTAACCCACTGAATTAGACACCATGTAATGACTGATACAAATAGGTAAAACTAAACGAAAACAAGGCATGGGTTAACAGGGAAATGATCTAAGGTGGGCTGATACAATATGAAATTCAGTCCTAACCTCTTATCATGACATTTTCCTTATCATATAACAATCACTTCCAATTCCATTTTTCCCTCATAGACATACACTCAAAATAAGGAACAATCCAACAGTCCACTATGTGCAAGACAGTCCACATCTATATATTATCAAAATAGTCCACATTAAAACAGGGCTTACACCCCCACAACCCCCAATTTAATATTTATCCTATCTAATCCTCTCTAATTCACTAGATAATCATAATATTGATAACTCATAGCAATGCAAACCCTAAATAAGAGTTAAAACTGAAATTAGAACACTTGCACAAGCCCCGCCCGCAGCCCCCGCGGCCCCCGCAGCCCCCGACGCCCCTACCGCCCCCGCAGCCCCCGACGCCCCCGCTGCCCCCCGCCACCCACAACCCCTACCACCGCGAGAGAGAGAGAGAGAGAGAGAGATTACCTGGAGAGAGAGAGAGAGCCACCGGAGAGACGTCGATCGCCTTTGGGAGAGAGAGCCGCGGAAGAGAGAGAGAGGAGAGAGTGTGAAATTTGGGGGGAATGAAAAATTCCTCCCATCGTTTCAATTTAAGTCAGGATCGTACATTTAGCGACGGACGAGCGACGAATAATATCCGTCGCAAGTCCGACGCTATACTAGCATAACTTCCGATATTCCGTCGCTACGTAGTCGTAAATTTGTCCCGCCATTTTTTTTAACATTTTTCGCCAAATAATCGACTACGGAGCGACGGTTCTAAATCCGTCGCTATTTCTCCGACGCCGTAACGACGGACTGGCGACCTTTTTTCACCCTTAAAATAAAAATAAAAAATTATCGGCTTATCGTCGGTAATCCGTTGGTGATTTGTCGAAAGTCCGTCGCTAATTACGACGGATAAAATTCGTCGATAAACAGCCGTCGCTAATTGACTGTATTTTGGTAGTGAGTGACTCCTAAGTCCTGGGTTATGTCTCCATCCTACTCAGTTAAGGCCTCAAGCTCTGGGCCATAGAATGTTGGGCAAATGTCCTCAAGCTCACCTGCAACATATTCAATCAAGAGCGGAGTAAAGTACAGTCTATAGCAGTAAAACAAGTACATCATATGAATAATGAAATAAAATGAAGCACAACCAACCTAAACCATAACTGCATAAGACTAAACATAAAACATGTAGCAAAAATCATGACGTGTGATTTGAAATACATACAAAATATGTGACCGCCTGGACAAAGATCATGAATAAAGAACATGTATAAGGGTACGGCTTAACCACACATGCACGGGTGTGTGTTTAAGCTATCATTCACTACCTAGCTAGCGGTTTGGATTTGGTCACATATCCGCAATATTTTTCCTCCCCAAGATACAAGTACAAGACCAACAATATGATAAACACAAGAACCAAAATATATGATCAAATCGCATAACAAGGTGTCCAACATAAATAAATAATCACATGATGTAATTGAATCAATGCCATAAAAGTACTTGCCTTGTCCTAAGATCGAAAATAGGAATGTGAAGGCCACTAAATTTATATGTTGCTAAAGGGGAGTGGGTGTGAGCTCTCATTATTTTACAAACTTTTATTTTATTATGATCATGGTTGCTAAATTTATATGTTGAAATTTCCTTATAAATGTGCAGAAGAGTTAGAGTATATAACTCTCGCCATTAATATCATTAACATAATTATTCTTAATACCTGATTATATTGTGGATAGTGTTGTGAAAAATTAGGAAAAATAGGATTTGGGCAAATCTATTAGGTTAGAAGTTTTAGACAAAATAGAAATTTTGTTTAGGAATATATTGTAAACATGAAATTCTCTAGCAACTATAGATGATATTGCTTTATTTATTGAATTATCTACTTTAAGTTATTATATTTTGGGCTTAACTCCTAATCCTACCCTTTAATCCACTAATAAACCCTGAGGAATTAAATCCTAATCAGACCCAACCGGCCTTAGCCTACAGCCCGCCAAACCGAGACCCAATAACCCGGCTAAATTTTGAACTTAATGCTCAAAATTTCTGGCACTGTACATCTTCTTCACGGTACTGTTGCTCTGCGCGCAGCAGGCATGCGTGGTGCATCCTAGCGACCGGCTTCGCTTGCAAACCCTAACTCTAACTCCCTATTTATACTCTCTTGTTCATTCTTTCTCCCCTCCTATTTTTCGAACCCTACAGCCGCTACGACCAGAGTTTCCACCACCGGCTCCCTTCCCCCCGCTTCCTTTCATAGTTGGCGTAGTCGCGACGTGGGCAGTCCTTGGCCTTGCCGAAGCTGTTGGTACCTGACCCGAACCCATAATGGAGATCTCCACGCCACAAGGGCAGCAGTCTGGGCCAGGCTAACAAGTCGCACCACCGGCGCAGTGCCTCCCCAACGGGCGTCGAACGGTGATGGCAGACTTGGGTTTCTTTCCGACCGATTCGTTCAGGTATTAGAAGTACATCCTTTTATGCAGCAGTCAGTCCCCTGAATATTATTAGTAGTTATTTTCCCTATCATGCTAGTAGAAATTATAAGGGATATGAGCATGGTTGCTCTTGAATATAGAGTAGATGATAGAGCAAGCCTGTTAGCCAGCCCTTGTGAAGTAAGGGAAGTAGGAATTGTTAGGAATTATGGAGAATGTAAAGTACACTGTGAGAAATGAATGCTGCTATAAATGGCGGTTAGTGTTTGCAAGGGAAACCTATAGTAGTGTTCCTATACGTACGAAAACAAGGGGATGTATACACCCTTTTGTACTCTTCCCATTTGAACCTGGGCCATTCTGTTTGTAGGTGTGAAGTCACATATGCCTTGGGAATTAGTAGGGTTGTGTACTCCATGCTCATGGTCGAGCATGTATAGAAGGAGAGACCACATATGGAAATATGCTTGTATAGTAACCCTCAGGGGCGGCCCGGAGGAGGGGCAGACGGGGCTTGCGTCCTGGGCCCCAAATCCCAAGGGGCCCCAATTTTTTTAAAAGTTAGTAATATCAAAAATAATAAAATATTGTTGTCTGATTATTCTTCAAAGTGCAAGGTCCGAAGAAAATCATTATAGCAATTCAACAAATAGAGCATGGCGCTTGGGAATTGGATAGCCGTCTAACTCTTTAATTTCAAAGAAAAAACTAGCCTTCCTATTGCTTCAAATTTCCTTTTGCATTTCCAAAAAAAAAAAAAGTTCTTCACGTCACTTCCGATTCCAGACGACCAACAACAAGTTTTTTTTTAATTGTTCATTTTAATTCTCTATTCATTCTCTCTTTGCTTTCAATTGAAACACAAAATTTTAATTTTCTTCAATTTCTTCTCCTAGAATCCTTAAAAAGGATTCCGCGATGTAAGACTACGCGAAGAAGGCCACGACTGCAGACACTCTCTCTCTCTCTGGCCTCTACTTGAGCCTTGATCCGAAGAGGAGATGAAAAAGTGAGATAGAGGTATCAATGTGAACCTGATATTTAGCAAGACTTTCATTTTTAGAATTGAAATTTTTTTTAAACTTTTGTTCCTCGTGATTTTGGCTTTATTAAGTTTTTGAGTTCCTTCTATTGTTAATGATTGAGGACAATATCTCTTTGCCCGCCATTTTCAATGAGGAGTTCTATTGATGTAGTTTATTTTTCGAAAGTTTCAAGTTATATTTACATATAATCTACTTTGCACAGACTTAAAATTTTGCATCTTTTAAAAATTAGGATACATATTGTTTGTATTAGATCTTTGGTCATCCTTCGTAATATCTCTATTTATGCACATTTTTATAGTAACTAAGTTTCAGTCAGCTTCGTAGTATATTTAGCTCACTACGTGTTGTAAGTTATAATTGATCCCACGTTGGTGTTAAATATCAATGAGCCGATGACGATGAGTTTTCGTTTATCTTTGCACTTAAGATTTCACACTTAAAATTATACGTTGTTCCTAGTGTTGAATATCTTTTCGTAATCTTTGCACTTAAGATTTCACAATGATTTGGTTTTCAAACTGAAATGTTTTGTAGCTTTTGTTCCTCTTGTAACTTTTATTCCTCCTGATTTGGTTTTTTTAATGTTTCTTTAGTTTCTCTATTATTGATAAATTAGGCAAACAAGCCCATATCTCAATCCTAGTACTGAAAAAACATAAACAAGAAATGTTAAATAACATATTGCATCGGAGAATTTTTTTAACTACAAAAGTAGTATTACCATTTGCCAAGATATATTCTTGATGCAAAATTTAAGGTTAGCTGGCATGAATCAGATATCAATTTAAAAGGGTTCACTTCGGTTTATTGTATCATGCAAAAAAAAAAATTTTTGATATTTTATTTATAATTTTTTTTTTGAAGGGGCATCATTTTGTATTTCGTCCTGGGCATCAAAATGTTCCGGGCCGGCCCGGGTAACCCTGATGGCAGTAGAGCAGGAGCAAATTTCACTACAACAAATAGGACATATAATAACAGTTTATCTATAGCGTTCAAGCCTCCCTGCTATAGAATGTCATCATCAATAGTGTTCATTCCGCAATGCTATTAAAAGAGCATACAATAGCAGTTTATCTATAGCATTCGAGCCTCCCTGCTATTATAATATTATCATCCATAGCGTTCACTGTGAAGTGCTATTAAAAGTTCATACAATAGCAGTTTATCTATAGCGTTTGTGCCTCCCAGCTATTTTGCTGTTAACAGAACTTTATATAGCGTGTTATGAACGCTGTTAAAGGTATAGTTTTTTTCTGGATACTGCTTATGTTGCTATGCCCGTATGTCAAAGTAAGGTATCCAGTTCGATTATGAGCAACATTATATATATTTTACATGATTAAAAAAAGACTATAGCACATTTTGGATGCTATATAAGTTACAACGTCGTAATGGGATTAAATCGTTACCGTAAAAAAAAAATTTATGCCAAGGAGTCTGCAGAATACTCTTCAAATCAAACTAACCTTTCAGAAATTTTATATAAAATTCTCTCCCCTGGTAAACCGAATAAGAAAATTTAGTAATATATATACGAAATATATCTTTGTATATTTAGTAAATATATTGACAAAAAAAATATTGGTTAAACCAAATAAACTGAAAATCGAACAGATTTATTCCGTTCGGTTTGGTTCGATAGGGATATTCGGTTTGTTTCAATTTTTGTTATTCGATTTTCGTTCGAATTTGGTATTTGGTAATTCGGTTCGGTCAACCGAGTTAATCGAATGCTCACAATTGAACTATCTACTGTTCCAATCATGGGAGAAGCAACACAGTTTTTTTATATTTAAAAAAATAAGTTATAGCATGTTGTGACTGCTATAGGAGCGATCCAGTTTTGCTGTATAATTTATAGCGTTCTCGATAGCGGCGTTCCGTCCGTTAGATATTCAAAATTAAATCGCTACCGTCACTACAAAATTATGGTAATTTAGTGACTAACTGGATGACTAATCCTTTTTCATTGCTAACTTAACGACAAACTAGCGACTGATTTTCTAGTTATTGATACACTACACCAAAACATACAATTTATAACACATTTTATTTTTCATTTGTAACAGTTACTACCGTGATAGTCTAGTAACGGTTATAACCGTTACAATAAATAAAAAACCATCACAAAAATGCTAATTATGTTATTTAATTTTTTATATTGATTGTCACACTAAAAACTGTCCAAATAATAGACCTGAAAAGTTCTTTCCCAAAATTTCCCTTACTTTTTCTTTTGTTGTTCCCTCCCACTCGAAAAAAGGCTCCATTTTGATTAGAAAACCCCCCTCTCCAGAAAACCCTCCCTCCCGCCTCTCTCCAGAAAATCCTCCCTCTCTAGATTTGCTAAAAAAATCCTCCCTTTATCAAGTTCCCGGGAAAACCCTCCCTCTCTCGAGTTGAAGGCACATCCTCTCTCTCAATCTCTCCCAATCTGGATTAGGGTTTGATTTCGTTTGATTAGGATTTGATTTTTTTCCCTTATTCCACTACACATAAACATGTAAATTGTAACACAATTTTTTTTCCTTTAGTAACGGTTATTATTATGACAAACTTATCACGATTATAACCGTTACAATAAATAAACAATCGTTAGAAAAATTCCAATTTTGTAATTTAATTATTTTTATATTGTTGGTCACACTAAAAATCATGACAAATTAACAAGTAAAAAAATTGGGCAATTTATAAGGGCACATGCAAAGTTGATCAGGGCTAGCCAAAAGTAAATTTTAATTTATTTACAAGTTTGTCATTGAAAAAATTACTCAGGGCTAGCCAACATGTGAGTATATAAGTCAATTTTTATTTTTTTTTGCTCTCCTCTCTTCCTCACAAGAAGAAGAAGAAGAAAAGAACAAGAATAAAAAGAAAAGAAGAACAAGAACAACATCAATTTTTCAAACCTAGTTTTTGATTTTTTTTTTGCTCTCTTCTAATTTCTCAGATCTCTTCTCCAAACCCTAATTTATTTTTCTTCTTCTTGTTGGGCATTATGGATGAAACCATAGTTGTAGAAGAAATTGGGTTATCAAATCTATCAAATCTATTAATCTATTAGTCTATTAACTAATTTTTGTTTATTAATAGAAGAATTATGCATGAAATCCTAGTTGTAGAAGAAAACTATGGAAGAAATCCTAATTGTAGAAGAATTGGGTTCATATCAGGACTGCCACAATTTCTGACAGTCCTAGAAGTATTGAGGACTGCCAGAAATTGTGGCAGTCTTGAATAGACTCAATGTACAACAGGACTGCCATAATTGCTGGCATTCCTAGGAGTACTGAGGACTGTCAGAAATTGTGGCAGTCCTGAAAGTGACATGCTCTACAGCAGGACTGCCACAATTTCTGACAGTCCTAGACATATTGAGAACTGCCAGAAATTGAGGCAGTCCTGAAAGATACTTGCTGTACAGCAAGTTCCTTTCAAGACAGCCACAATTTCTGGCAGTCCTAAAGTCAAAATTCTCGAATGAAAAAATATGTTAGGGTTTATTTCAATCTTGATAATAGAGTGAAATATGTATTTAGGGTTTATTTTCATGCATTCTTTGTGAGGAAAGAAATATTTAAGTTTTATTTCCATGCATTTTAGGGTTTATTTAATTTTTGTGCCATAGAAATTGGAAAAAAGGAAACTAGGGTTTTGATGGAGACGGTGATGAGGGAAAGTGGAGAGAAGAAGAAGAAGATGATGAGAAGAAAACTAGGGTTTTGATGGAGATGTGAGAATAAAATGGTGAAGAAGAAGAAGATGGAAGAAGAAGAAGAAGAAAGTTAGGGTTTGTAAAGAGAGAGAGAGTGAAATTTAGAAATGAGATTGACTTTTGGGGTTTGCGGGGGTGTGGGGTTTGGACCCCCTGAGTGGAAATTTTGATAGTCCGAGTAAAATCTCCTCAAATCCTGGCTAGCCCTAATCCTGGCTAGCCCCGTTCAAAATGTTATGTGCCCTTATAATTTGCCAAAAATTGAGATCCCAAATTTTCTCGCACACTTTTTTCATTTTTCCCTCTCCACCCTTCAGTTTCATATGGAAACCCGCCCGTCTCTCCATTTCCTGTGAAAACCCTCCCCTCTCTCGACTCTATAGAGAAACCGTCACTCTTAAGGTCTTATTAAAACCCCCTCTCCGTCACCTTCGAAGAGTTCCTCCCTCTATCTCGAGTTACAACTACCAGCCGAAGATAATGCATTGCCCTCTCCATCACCCGCGAAGACTAGAAGGTACATCCTCTCCTTCTATCTCACAATCTCGATTGATTAGGGTTTGATTTCGATTTGATTAGGGTTTGAGATTTTTCTTTACTCATCTCTCTCATAATCTAGATATCTCTTTGATTAGGGTTTAATTAGGCTACCATCACCACACCTCCAACACTGTCGAAATAGTAAGTATACCATCGGCCATCCAAAAGGTACTTCCCTCATTTCTTATTTTCTCGATTTAGAAATTAATGTTCGTCTTGGGTTGGTTTTTTTATTATTTATGAATGCTTGCTTTCAACTATGTTTTGAAACCAGTATCGTGTAAGGACACGCCAAACCAACACCTTTTTCATTTTATATTATCACTCACTCCATGCCCATGCAACTGATATCATTGATGTAGAACAACACATATGATGGTAGTTTAGTTTATTATTGATGTTAGAACAACATTGATGCTGGTAGTTTAGTTTAGTATACTTGACTCTAGGGTCGGACAGAATAATAGCTGTCCAGCGAAGTCATTGTAAGTCAATTTCACACTAGTTAAGGACTTGGATTTAATTAGCAAGGATACGGTGTGTTCTCTGTTTCAGCGTAGATATTCTAGTAAAAATTTCATCTATTTCATTATTTGCCTTGTTTATAAACTTGCCAATCTCCAAATATCATTGGGTGTCATCATTTTGCACTTTGAATGAAGACTTTGTACATGGATCCATTTTTAAAAATCAGATGCTGCTAAATAATTTTTAGAGGAGTCATCAAGTATTTAGGATCCCGATGTGTTAAAGCACATACAGATATTAAATTCAGTTATGAAACGTTTTGCAGATTGCGATGAAGATCCAAATCCCCTGCTACTTCTATAAGTCTATCATATTTACAGTACTTTCTGAAGAATATTATATTATAGAACCTCTTAGAGTAATATGTGAGACTTGGGCAGCTAAAAGTGTTTGAGATCTTTCTTCACAACCATCAATATGCTATCATCATATAATCTTTTTTTATGAAGAAATTGACCAAATTTCAAAACATGACATTGCCCGGGCAGAATTGGGGCAAAAAATTACTACAAAGGCATTTCTTTCTCTCTTCCTTGTATCTTCTTTTAAGGAGGGTTAATCCTACAAAAATAATTGTGAAATGGAAGTTATTTCTCTATTGCACATTCTTTTATGAGATTGTGATAAGTTATTGGTTATCAGTTACAAGTTCAAAAAAGTTTAGGTTAGGACACAATTAAAATTGACTTGTGGGGAAATGCCAAAAAGATGACGCTATCGCTAAATTAGTATGGGAAACCAATTACCATATTTGATTTGGGTTATAAAATTTATTTTCAGGAACTTTGAATGCATGAGAAAATAATTTTCCACGAATCACCCTTGTCGTAATTTTAAATATTTTAATGTATTGTTTCTTAGTAATTTTAGAATTGAACGAGTCACCCTTGTTGATTGGTTACATGGGATACGTAAGTTTTCTTCTTTTACATGTTTATAAAACTTTACTATGCTTTTATAAACTTAATGATTTTTTCATTCAATTTTCTTTGCCGAAATGGGTGAGAAATAGTCACCCAATATCAATATCGGATCAGACCTGCCAAACTGTATTGGCAGTATCATATCGGTATTGGCTGATACTGCAAACTATGCAACAATGAACTAAAAAAAGCAATAGGGGAATGTAAAGAGATAGAATAAGAGAGATGCAAAGCAAGGCTTTTATTTTGGTTCAGTCCTTTCCGTCAGATATATTAACTTGAAATATGAAGGGTTTTATAAATGGGGATACTCTATTGTCGTTGATATTGACCGTTCCTAGCTAGATTATCCCCTCAAACGATCAATACAAAATATGCACTGCCTCATACAATGAAACATGGAAACAAGTGAGAAATAACAATTTCAAGATAAAAGTATGTTTTCTCTGAAGTGTATTTTTGAATTTATGACTATATGGCATCCTAGTGTTGCAAGGCTCATGTTTGAAAGGATTGAGATGTATGTATCCTTACCCTAATTAATAAAGAAGCTTTTTTCCAGGTCTTAAATTCTCATCCTTGGGTATGAGCACAGCCCTGGCTCCAAGCTGGGCCTGTTCAAAATTACATTGACTAAAATCATAAACTATAAGTTTTAGTTTTAGGGCTTTGCTTTGAAAGCATAGAAGCAAAATAGTTCTTCATAAAAAGAAGCTCGAAGAAGCCTTAAATTAGCCATGAACATAAAATAATGATGGTTATCACGAAATAGAAGATGACAAAATTTCTTGACAAGCTTCTCAGGTTCCTCTAATCAAGAAAGGCCTAATTTTGCTTGTCATGACAACATTTTCGGGGTGATGGCTTGTGCCAATGCCTTAAGTCTTCTCATATATGCTTCCTTGTTATGCTTTGTATTGGTAGCCAAAAGGGTTACAAATGAAAGAGTTGTAATTGAAGAGAGCATTCTGATAGATTCTGTATATATACGGTTTCCTGTTATGCACAAATAAATTGCTGGTCCGTTCATATTTGTTAGTTTTGATTATTTTGGACACCAACTTTTATATGCTAGTCTATGCAAAAAAAGGGCAAGAGCTACATACAAAGGAGAAATTTGTTCTGATATCATATATTGACAAATGACAATATACTTCAGTTTTTGATAGGGCCTAACAGTACATTACTATCCATATATCGGTTCAATTATTCATATTGTTTCAACATGTTCTTATCATTTGTGATACAGGTGGTTTTCCTAGCTTCAGAGAGGGCTACCTTTCCTCTATGCTCTTCCAGTCTATAAAGATGGAAGGTGAGAGCTTGGTTTTTGAGACCTAAGCAAATCTTATCTATGATAACTGTAATAATTTATTTGCAAAGTCAAATATTTTTGTAGAACTTATTGATGTATGTCGTGATAATCACCACTTCACTGAGAAGGAAATTGTCTTCTTAAAATTTTGGAAAGATAATCATGCTCTTCAAGTTTCAGGAACTTTTTTAGCAAAGCTTGATATTTGCATAATTTCTAAAAGTAGGAGATATACGAAGATAATCACCACCTTGTATCCACTTAATGGTTCCTTAAATTTATAAAGACAAGTCTATTATTATATTTCTTGTTGAGCATTTAATTTCTAGGGAACTTTGTTTGTGTAGGCTAAAGTGTTATGTTTATGTTGTAACTTGTAACACATAAAATTCTATCTATTTTTGTGAATTGTGCGCAGTTGTTGAATGATTTCAGCTCCGGACCACTCCGTCTTCGGCGACTTTAGTAGGAAGAGCTATACTCGGTATACGTGGTTGAATGATATTTTCTTTATAAGCATGTTTTCACACCTCAAAAGGAAAAAAATTGGTTATTTGATTAAAAGTGCATCTTTTTCTAATTATCTTCGCCTCACGTTTCATAAAACAAGTATCTTGGAATTATCCTGACTAGAATTCCCTCATGATCATGAACTATATACTTGCACTTGTAAGCCCCCTGAATTCAGGGTTTATTTTATTTTTCTGAATGAATTGTTTTCGATAAATATATATTATTTAATTGTTTAGATCATTAATGTACATTTCCATGACTTTGACTTCTGGAGCGTCAGGGATGCCAATCTCTGTAAACTCTCTTCATGGATTTTGAAGTAGACGAGATTATCTTCGTTTTGATATATCATGTCCCACTTGAATTCGTTCCCTTGTGCTCTTTTGTATCGCACAAGTTCGGGTCAACTTAGACCGATTAATCGTTGAATAATTATTCCCACTTTTATCTTTGATCATCGTTTGCACGTTACTGTGGCTTTTAATTTAGGAGCACCAGACTAGTCGTTTTCTCAGAACCAACTTCTCATGAATGATCTACTCGAGACGCTCTCCACCCATGACCTTCGTGTCCCACTCAGACACTCTATTTTGTGCTTCATTTTCTTCGCACAATTCTTTGGTTAATTTAGGCCGATTAATTATCTACCGTAAAATCTGAATTATTTCCGATTTAATTTCAGGACCCGACATCGACCCAACCTAGTCGACCCAAAGTATGGACGTGGCCCACATGAAGCCTACTACCCGCATGAAACTTGTGTCCCATTTATTGGAGTCCCCGCATATTATTATTTTCCCATGATTATAAATACCATATTTAATTCAATTATTGCACCCGGTCTGATTTTGACTCAACCGGCGACCGAACCCGAACCCAAGCTCCATATTGTTCTCTCCTGACTGCCCAAAATACCCCACATAATTTCCCTTATTTTTTTCCCTATTTTAAATATTTATTTTTCTCTCTCACCTTACTAATATTCTATATGTATATATATACATATATATGTAATATCTAATTCACTCTCTCTCTCTATTATCATCACACACCACCCCCCTCACTCTACTTTACAGCACTCCCCCTTTGGACCGACCTCATCTCCTCTCTCATTTCAAATATCTCACTCTATCTCTCTCTATTCTCACCCTCTCCTCCTCCTACATCATCTTCATCACCATCATCTTCATCAAACACCACCATCAACCACACCACAACACCACCACCTTCACCATCATCTCCACTCCCGCCACCGGCGCGACCACCCCGGTCGGCCACCGGCCACCGGCGAGACCCCCCTAGGCGCGCACGCCTTCGGCGAACCCCCCTGGCCACCGCCATCCTCCCTGATGTGTTGAACACACGATTCGTGCGTTTACGTCGAAATTCCGTCGACGCGCGCGCGAGAAGTTTCAGAAATTGTGTTTCGGGACAGCGACTTCGTGCATGTTTTCTGGGAGATCCGACCGTAGGATCGGCGAACTCTTTGCTCCGTCGCAATCTCGGTATATCCATCTTCCCCTGTCAAATTTCACCCGTTAATTTCATCGTTTGATACCTCAAAACTGGCCACCAAATTGACACTTTAAATTGAACTGTTTTTGGACAGTTTCGTGGAGCCGACTTCGTCAGCTCGTAACTTCGCCGTCGCAGCTCCGTTTTGCGCACCGTCAGTTCCGGTGCATAGCTGATATAACCCTCTTCCTGCCTCCTTTAGGTTTCGTTTCATTATAAGCACGTTTGGTTGGTTGAATTCGACGCCAAAGTTGGTCGTCCGAATTATTTAATTTGCACTTGTAAAATTCCATTTTTGAACCCGGGACTCCGAATTCAATTTCTGACACCACCAGTAGACTCGTGGCGTCGTTCTGGCATGTTTTCATATAAAATTTGCTTAATTTGGAGAACGTGGGCCCTGGCATGCATTTCGGTGCAAAGCGGGTCCCACTTTTCGAGTCAACGGGTCACCTTGAGATCGGCTCATCGGAATCCAATTCCGGATATACCGTTGAGTTCGTATCGTCATTCTGGACTCGTTGACATATAATTTGCTGAGTTTTGAAGACATTTGCTCTGGCACGTATTTCCGTGCAAATCGGATTCCAAGTGTCCGCGTCAACGTATCATTTTGAGATCGGCACATCGGAATCCTATTTCGGACATACCGTTGGGTTCGTATCGTCATTCTGGATTCGTGAACATATAATTTGCTAGGTTTTGTAGACTTCTATCCTGACACGTTTTTCGGTGCAAAGTGTGTCCAACGGCGGACATCATTTTGACCCGAAATTACCGTTTGCCCCTGTGTCCAAATTGGACTTATGGGTAGGCTATCCTAGCTGATTTGACCGTTCTGGACACGTTGGGAATATTTATTTTATCATCCGACAACATCTGTAGATTTTGATTATGTATATCCTTAATTTATAATTAATTATTTTTCTAGATATTGTTACTTTCTGGTTTTGAATTTTTTATATATTTAATTGCTGTAAAAATCTTAGAAAATGGTATTTAAATATTATGTTAATTTAGCTAATTTATTATAATTTTTTTAGCATTTAATAAGTACTTTTGGTATTTTATAAAAATAGAAAAACAGAACTCATTTTCAGTTATTTATGTTTGCTGATTTTTAATAAATATTTATGAGGGTTTATAAATCCCAGAAAAATTAGTATAAATTTTATAATTAACAAGGATTATCTTGGTACTTTATTTTATATATAATTTAGCTTTTTGTCTATCTCTAAAATTGTTGGAACATAGTGTACAGTTTGATTTAATTATTGAATAATTACGACTTGCAACTTTTGTGTTGTTTTGTGTTTTAGTCGTATTGGACCTCACCCTACACTAGTATAAAGACTCTAGGAAATTAGTTTGGATATAGTGGCTCTCTACTTTGGACTTTTATTCTAGGTCTCCACTTGGCTAGTATCCAGTCAGGAGTCTTGTCACACCACTAGTGTAATATTAAACATAGCTTAGAACTGAGTTTGTATATTATTATTGACAGGACACCAAGCATCTATATCTTCGTACTAGTATTCTTGCTTTGCTTGAGGCAAGTACATCTACAGACTCATTTACTGTCTTTTAATGCTAGAACATGTATTAACCCTGTTAAAATACTGATCCTTGAGGTAGCAAGCTATGTCTTCACATGTTGTATTACTTACGGTACCTGACATGCTTAGGACAGTTCTTATATCTTTACATGTTTCTTACTGGTTCTCAATACATGTTTCACTATGCTTTATACTACTCGGAGTATTCACATGTTTCATACTGTTCCCAGTACCGACCATGCTTATATTACTCCCAGTATCTCTCACATGTTTTTACTGTTCTCGTATCTCTCACATGATAGAATATGGGTTATAGGGAAACTGATAGTTGAGTACGTGATCATGCCCCCCTACTCGTACGTACGTACCGAGCAAGGTTGACATTTTATGTATACCTTGTCGTAGGCGCACCAGCTGTATTTGTACGTATGTACATCTATCGCTTGTTTTCACTTGTACGTATGTACATTTTATTTACATTGTGCCTCAGTACATTGTACATCTATTGACCGATCACGTACCAGCTACAGTTTTAAATATTACATATACATCTGTCTTTATGACATATGTATCCTTGCCATGATAGATTATGTGATATACCATGATTCCGGATATGCCATGTTCCCTGTGTTACTCTGATATTGTGATCCCAGTTGTACCATGAGGTCATGTTTCTAGTATTTCCTATTTTATAGACTTATCACACCATGTTTCTTATTGTACATCTCTTTCATTATATGTTCAGTACTTTAGTTGTAGAGGTTGTACTTGCTCCCGTCCTGACAGGATAACGTTGTAGGTATACTTTTCGAGGAGGAAAATGCTATGTGTTACATATTATGGCACTGATTTTGAGGACCTGGCCTTGCTCCAGTAGAGGCCCCAGCGGGGAACCTTGCTTAGTTATCTTTCTTGTGTTTTGGGACTTAGACTTTGTCTGTACTTATATTTGGACACTGGACTTTGTCTCCAGTTAGATACTTTGGTTATGTATTATTAAGTCTGTACTTATTTACCTTCGCTTATAGATGCTGTGTTGTGATAAACTTTAAATATGGTTTTAGAACTGTTAGCTGCTTAGATTCTTTATTGTCTATTCTTAGAACAGCTTACTACGCTTTGACCAAGCGTAGGTTGGACATGGCTCGGCCCGGCCCAACAATTTGGGTAACGGGTCGTGACATGTTTTTTTTGGCGGCCCATGCAGGTCTCGACTTAAGTTGTTTGGTTACGTTATTGTACCAAGCATGCCTGCAATTAGGATCTAGGACAACTTGTTAACACTAGGGATAAACATTTAGAATACCTAGAGGATTACTAGGATTGCAACATAGGAAAACTCATCACAGCATAGGACCGTTTACTGTATTTAGTATCTTGTTTGAAATTCAGTATGTTACAATTTAGACCAAGTTTGTACCCTTGGGATGACCCCTGAGGATCTCACTCTAATCTTATCTCGAATCTGTTTTCACTTGTTTCCATTTGCTATTCCTTAATTTGTTGTTGAAATCGATTTCTGATTTTCGTTGTTAACTTTGATCTTGCATCGTGATAAATTTGTGGATTAAATTATGATATATCCTGATAAGATAAACGTCTGCTTTAGTTATGGAGTTTAGAATTTATCGCAGCCATATTAGCTGGTATAACAAAACGTAGAGCCTGATTTTGGATATACTATCTATTCATAGAATTTAGATTTTCTTGCAGCCATACCGGTTGGCGTGGCAAGAATTCTAGATAATATGATTATAGGGTGTATACCTTAGTCTTGACTCTATCGTTTATTGCATCTAAGTTTACTGGTGGGGCGAAAATTCTGGCAACATGATTTCAGGAAGACGTATATGGTTATCAGATCATATCTCAGCTTGGTTCACTTCGTTATGATCGATTGAGCAAGAATAAATTCTTATTATTATCATTTTTCCCCGTCTTGATTAGCTCCGTTCTATCTACATCTACAACCAGGATTACAGGTTCTCTAGGACTCTCCAATAGGATTGCTTTCGCGTTATCTTTTGGACATAATATTTTTGTGTTCCATCTTTCCTATGACTTGACTAAATTCTTCTTCGTTAACCTCTTTGGTAATTCTTCTCGTTATACATCTCGTTGTCTTCATACCATTCTTGGAAATATTTCGATAAACTTTTCTGTCTTACTGGACCCTTTAACTTGTTTGGACACTGTTATGGATTGCTTGACCCAGTCTTAGGCCTTGTTACCTTCTACTTGATAGACGACCGAAATAGCCAAACCTTGTTGACTGATCTTGTAGTATAACTAAAAATGTATTGTGTGATTGTGATAAGTACTTTTCCTAGGGATTGGTTAGATTAAGCTTATAAGACAAGTATAAGCGACTGACTGTAGTAGACTTGGAAACCATTAAGAACGATTGTATTGGTATTATGACTCGATGATAGGGTATCTAAGATGGAGAAATGAGATATTATATTGTTATGACTATGGATTGAGGATTAGAATCTTGTGCTTAGCAGTTTGAGGATTTAGCATTTGTAGAATTTTGGTTGGTTACCTATAGCTAATTACATGTGATTAGAGGGTAGATCGATATGTGGAATGGTATAGAATAAGTTAGAATGAGTTATCGTATTGCGTACGAGATCGAAAAAATATCAGTTAAAAAGACATGGAACAAGACAAAGACATATGTACTTTGGTAACTAATAAATCAGGAGTTTTGAAATCGAGGATTTATATTCGGAGGACTTGTTGAGTAAAAGAAGAAGGCTCTACGCCAAGGATAAGAATTGAACGTATAATTTCAAGGAGAAACTGTAGGAAAGGATTGACGATAAATAATGCTAAGGAACTGTGGATTGATAGAATATGGATACTTAGGATACGATAAGGAAATCCAGTATTTACGATTGAGGTTGGAAATATGGTTGATGATTAAGCATTTTAGGCTTATAGACATGTCCAGAGAATGACCTATATTTTAGGGTATACGTTAAGGTTCCATGCTAGTATGGAAGATTCTAAAGGAGATATATGACGTAGTTTATGATAGAAGGACTTTGTTGAACCTGAACCAAAAAGATTGTAAAGAGAAACAGAAGAGATGATTACAAGGGTAGCAGTTTGAGTATCGTAGCCAGAGCAGCTACATGTTATAGTTTGACCTATGGGATGATTTTTAATTTCGAGGACGAAATTTTTGTAAGGTGGGTAGGATGTAAGCCCCCTGAATTTCAGGGTTTATTTTTATTTTTTTGAATGAATTGTTTTCGATAAATATATTATTATTTAATTGTTTAGATCATTAATATACCTTTCCATGACTTTGACTTCTGGAGCGTCAGGGATGCCAATCTCTGTAAACTCTCTTCATGGATTTTGAAGTAGACGAGATTATCTTCGTTTTGATATATCATGTCCCACTTGAATTCGTTCCCTTGTGCTCTTTTTGTATCGCGCAAGTTTGGGTCAACTTAAACCGATTAATCGTTGAATAATTATTTCCACTTTTATCTTTGATCATCGTTTGCACGTTACTGTGGCTTTTAATTTAGGAGCACCAGACCAGTCGTTTTCTCAGAACCAACTTCTCATGAATGATCTACTCGAGACGCTCTCCACCCATGACCTTCGTGTCCCACTCAGACACTCCATTTTGTGCTTTATTTTCTTTGCACAATTCTCGGGTTAATTTAGGCCGATTAATTATCTACCGTGAAACCTGAATTATTTCCGATTTAATTTCGGGACCCGACATCGACCCAACCTAGTCGACCCAAAGTATGGACGTGGCCCACATGAAGCCTACTACCCGCATAAAAGTTGTGTCCCATTTATTGGAGTCCCCGCATATTATTTATTTTCCCATGATTATAAATACCATATTTAATTCAATTTTGCACCCGGTCCGATTTTGACTCAACCCGGCTCGACCGAACCCGAACCCAAGCTCCATATGTTCTCTCCTGACTGCCCAAAATACCCCACATAATTTCCCTTATTTTTTTCCTATTTTAAATATTTATTTTTCTCTCTCCACCTTACTAATATTCTATATGTATATATATATATATATACATATATATGTATATATCTAATTCACTCTCTCTCTCCTATTATCATCACACACCACCTCACCCCCTCACCTCCACTTTACAGCACTCCCCCCCTTTGGACCGACCTCATCTCCTCTCTCTCATTTCAAATATCTCACTCTATCTCTCTCTATTCTCACCCTCTCCTCCTCCTACATCATCTTCATCACCATCATCATCTTCATCAAACACCACCATCAACCACACCACAACACCACCACCTTCACCATCATCTCCACTCCCGCCACCGGCACGACCACCCGATCGGCCACCGGCCACCGGCGAGACCCTCCCTAGGCGCGCACGCCTCCGGCGAACACCCCCCTGGCCACCGCCATCCTTCCCGACGTGTTGAACACACGATTCATGCGTTTACGTCGAAATTCCGTCGACGCGCGCGCGAGAAGTTTCAGAAATTGTGTTTCGGGACAGCGACTTCGTGCATGTTTTCTGGGAGATCCGACCGTTGGATCGACGAACTTTTTGCTCCGTCGCAATCTCGGTATATCCATCTTCACCCCTGTTAAATTTCACCCGTTAATTTTGTCGTTTGATACCTCAAAACTGGCCACCAAGTTGACACTTTAAATTGAACTATTTTTGGACAGTTTCGTGGAGCCGACTTCGTCAGCTCGTAACTTCGCCGTCGCAGCTCCGTTTTGTGCACCGTCAGTTACAGTGCACAGCTGGTATAACCCTCTTCCTGTCTCCTTTAGGTTTCGTTTCATTATAAGCACGTTTGGTTGGTTGAATTCGACGCCAAAGTTGGTCGTCCGAATTATTTAATTTGCACTTGTAAAATTCTATTTTTGAACCCGGGACTCCGGATTCAATTTCTGACACCACCAGTAGACTCGTGGCGTCGTTCTGGCATGTTTTCATATAAAATTTGCTTAATTTGGAGAACGTGGGCCCTGGCACGCATTTCGGTGCAAAGTGGGTCCCACTTTTCGAGTCAACGGGTCACCTTGAGATCGGCTCATCGGAATCGAATTCCTGATATACCATTGAGTTCGTATCGTCATTCTGGACTCGTTGACATATAATTTGCTGAGTTTTGAAGACATTTGCTCCGGCACGCATTTCAGTGCAAATCGGATTCCAAGTGTCCGCGTCAACGTATCATTTTGAGATCGGCACATCGGAATCCTATTTCGGACATACCGTTGGGTTCGTATCGTCATTCTGGATTCGTGGACATATAATTTGCTAGGTTTTGTAGACTTCTATCCTGACACGTTTTTTGGTGCAAAGTGTGTCCAATGGCGGACATCATTTTGACCCGAAATTACCGTTTTGCCCCTGTGTCCAAATTAGACTTATGGGTAGGCTATCCTAGCTGATTTGACCGTTTTGGACACGTTGGGGATATTTATTTTATCATCCGACAACATCTGTAGATTTTGATGATGTATTATCCTTAATTTATAATTAATTATTTTTCTAGATATTGTTACTTTCTGGTTTTGAATTTTTTATATATATTTTAATTGCTGTAAAAATCTTGGAAAAATAGTATTTAAATATTATGTTAATTTAGCTAATTTATTATAATTTTTTTATCATTTAATAAGTACTTTTGGTATTTTATAAAAATAGGAAAACAGAACTCATTTTTAGTATATTTATGTTTGCTGATTTTAATAAATATTTATGAGGGTTTATAAATCCCAAAAAAATTAGTATAAATTTCTATAATTAACAAGGATTATTTTGGTACTTTATTTTATATATAATTTAGCTTTTTGTCTATCTCTAAAATTGTTGGAACATAGTGTACAGTTTGATTTAATTATTGAATAATTACGACTTGCAACTTTTTGTGTTGTTTGTGTTTTAGTCGTATTGGACCTCACCCTACACTAGTATAAAGACTCTAGGAAATTAGTTTGGATATAGTGGCTCTCTACTTTGGACTTTTATTCTAGGTCTCCACTTGGCTAGTATCCAGTCAGGAGTCTTGTCACACCACTAGTGTAATATTAAACATAGCTTAGAACTGAGTTTGTATATCATTATTGACAGGACACCAGGCATCTATATCTTTGTACTAGTATTCTTGCTTTGCTCGAGGCAAGTACATCTACAGACTCATTTACTGTCTTTTAATGCTAGAACATGTATTAACCCTGTTAAAATACTGATCCTTGAGGTAGCAAGCTATGTCTTCACATGTTGTATTACTTATGGTACCTGACATGCTTAGGACAGTTCTTATATCTTTACATGTTTCTTACTGGTTTTCAGTACATGTTTCACTATGCTTTATACTACTCGGAGTATTCACATGTTTCATACTGTTCCCAGTACCGGCCATGCTTATATTACTCCCAGTATCTCTCACATGTTTTTACTGTTCTCGTATCTCTCACATGATAGAATATGGGTTATGGGGAAACTGATAGTTGATACGTGATCATGCCCCCCTACTCGTACGTACGTACCGAGCAAGGTTGACATTTTATGTATACCTTGTCGTAGGCGCACCAGCTGTATTTGTACGTATGTACATCTATCGCTTGTTTTCACTTGTACGTATGTATATTTTATTTACATTGTGCCTCAGTACATTGTACATCTATTGACCGATCACGTACCTGCTACAGTTTTAAACATTACATATACATCTGTCTTTATGACATATGTATCCTTGCCATGATAGATTATGAGATATACCATGATTCCGGATATGCCATGTTCCCTGTGTTACTATGATATTGTGATCCCAGTTGTACCATGAGGTCATGTTTCTAGTATTTCTTGTTTTATAGACTTATCACACCATGTTTCTTGTTGTACATCTCTTTCATTATATGTTCAGTACTTTAGTTGTAGAGGTTGTACTTGCTCCCGTCCTGACAGGATAACGTTGTAGGTATACTTTTCGAGGAGGAAAATGCTATGTGTTACATATTATGGCACTGATTTTGAGGACATGGCCTTGCTCCAGTAGAGGCCCCAGCGGGGAACCTTGCTTAGTTATCTTTCTTGTGTTTTGGGACTTAGACTTTGTTTGTACTTATATTTGGACACTGGACTTTGTCTCCAGTTAGATACTTTGGTTATGTATTATTAAGTCTGTGCTTATTTACCTTCGCTTATAGATGCTGTGTTGTGATGAATTTTAAATATGGTTTTAGAACTGTTAGCTGCTTAGATTCTTTATTGTCTATTCTTAGAATAGCTTACTACGCTTTGACCAAGCGTAGGCTGGACATGGCTCGGCCCGGCCCAACAATTTGGGTAACGGGTCGTGACAGCACTATATAGTTCAAGTATCTTTGGTATGTGGTTCCTCTAATTTGAGTACGTCATATTGCTTGTGCTTAGAGTTACTGGACTTGTAATGTAACTGATCCTCCCATGCAGGACAAAACGAATTCAAGAGGACTCTTCTTGAATGCCAAGATGGGAAGTGATCTTCTCCTTGCAACGGCAGGAGAAAAGGTAAGTTAGTTGCGTTATCTTTAAGCACCAATGTTACTCCCGGCAGTTAGATGTACATTATTATTATTTTTTGAGACATATATGTCATTATAAAGCAGAAAATGTTTAGAAATGATCATGCTTTCCATTCAATAAGACATCCATACGGGGTGTACAAAAATTAAGAAGTCATCGAAACAAGCAGAATAATGAGTTTACGACCACAAATCTGGATATTTATATTTGTGTTGCTAGGTAAATTCAACTGTGTCAAATTTATATTTGTGTTGCTAGGTAAATTCAACTGTGTCATCGAAACAAGAAGAATAATGAGTTTATGACCACATGTCTGCTCTAGCACTCTGTCTGCTTATTCATGTCAAATTTATATTTGTGTTGCTAGGTAAATTCAACTGTGGATATCATCTAAATTCTTTTTTTCTGGTTGGACAGCAGAATAATGAGTTTACAACCACAAATCTGGATATTTAACTGGTGCATATATTGTATACTTTCTGGCCTTATATATATTACATTGTACAGTAACTTGCAAATCAAGTTCCCTTCATTTTGACATGTAAATGTTGATGATATAAGGGAGAATTGCTTGATTACCACAAATTCTAATAATTCTTTCATTCTATACATTATTCATGAATTTGTAATTGTCATTATCCTTTGCCTTCGAGAAGGGTTCTCCTTTGCTTTCGAGAATATGTTAACTTTTCTAGAAGAATATGGTTTGATTTGGGTAAATTTTAGGATTAGTAGGTTATTTCGTTTACTAAATTTGGTCAAAGATTGGGTCTATATTTAAAATTTACCCAAAGCTGTGTGTCCTCTGCACTTTCTACTGGATGATACTTTCTAAAATTCTCTCTTGGAAGATTTATTGTCCTTTTTTTTCTGAAACAACACATAAGTCTCAACACATAAGTCTATTGATAGCTAACTCATAAATTCAACTGCTTGTTTATTAACCAGGAACACTAATGTTTCCTCCCTATATTTATGTAGGTTGGATGAAGTAAGAGGATTTCTGAGGGGCTTTGGTTGTGGATAGACTCAAAGGGTTCGAGCTAAATTTTGGATATGCAATATTTTGGATATATGTATGGAAACAATTAAACGCTGACTACGCTATTAATGTCTAAGTTTGGAGAAATTATGAAGGATTTTGAATGTTCTTGACAGTAAAATTAATGAATACTTGTGTTCGGAATTCATTCTGTGATTGATTCGTCGAGAAGCATTTAAATTTTTGAATACCCGTATTCTGTGTATATATGCAATAGATATCTGTGGCATTATGTATATCTGCAATGCTATTTTGATGTGCTGCAATACTATTTTGATGTAAATTATTTCTTTACACTAATGCATTCTGCAATAGCATTCTGACATGATATTGGTGCACATATAATAGCGCAAAAGAAACGCTATAAAAACCAATTTGCATCGAAAAGCTATTCAAACGTTATTATGAAATTATAGCGTTCGTAAATGCTATGTAAACTCTATAGCATTGTCACTGTTATAACAAGTCTATAGCGTTCATGGACGCTATAATAACTAATAAATAGCGTTCATGAATTGCTATTACTTTCCTATAGCGTTCTTATATGCTATAAGACTTGTATAGCGTTCATAAATGCTATAACCTGTCTATAGCGCCATGGAACGTTATAATCCATCAATAGTGTTTATGAACGCTATAACTTTATTGCTTTCTTGTACATGGGACAATTATAGCGGGAGCATTTATAGCGGACCGAATATGCTATAATAGACATTCTACAGCGTTCTGAGCACGCTATTGTATCCCATATCTATTGTAGTGTTTGAAGTTTCTTTTAATGTGGGCAGGAAGAGAAGTTGGGGTGTTTAAGAAATAACATTGTGGCTATATTCATATTCATAGCTAAGTGATATATTGTGGTTTGTGAAGGGGGAATGCTATACTAGCTATAGCAGCAAGGAATTAGAAAGGCCATGTTTAAGTTCAGTTCTTGGGTTATATTCAAAAATTGTGTCCAAATAATAATATTAAATGATAAGCCTATAGTTGTACTCCATGTTATAATATAAATGAGGTTCTTGGGTGCTCTGAATAAGGTGAATGAATAAAGATAACAGTAGAGAAGTATGGGTTTAAAAACAAATACTAATGTATGGAACTGTTGATTGTGTGCTTAAATGTTAGGTGAAACACATTTTATACCAGCACAAGCATGTGCATAGGAAGAATGAGTAATATTACCTATCATAGTTAGAGTGGATCATTTCACATAGGTTAGACAAGAAGATATGAAGGAATCCTAGTATTATCACAAGACTTACTTTTAAAAATTTAGTAAAGCAAAAGTTACCTTATTAAGATTATCTATTACTCTTAGGATCCTAGTAGATAGTTAGCTAATCTCTAAATAATTTTCCTCTAGGTCATTTTAACACTTTGGACACTTCAGGCTTGGACGTGGGACCAGATCTTTCTCATCAGCAACCGGAGCCAGGCAAGTGTACCTTGCCATCTTGTATTTCAGTACCACATTTAATCTCTTAAATATCTGTTTTATTAGTTGTATTATGTACCGACGTAGGACTGCCGATTGATACTTTGTGTCCGAGGCAGATTCGGGTGCAGGCGTACGTTTGTAACGTCTAGTATAAGTCATTAGAGACTATCTCGATACCGTGGTTGTACCAACCTTGATACACTTGTACCATAGGATACTGTTGTACACTTTTATTTTTTTCTAGACTCCCTGTATTCCAGAGTTGTCCGGAAGTCCAAAACCTGTGTTGATTAATGACCCTAATTAGGTTACACTTACTTTACTATGTATGGCCGACTGTTACTGTTAGAGGATCAGATCACAAGAGTCGTGGATTCGACTCGTACGGTCTCATGGGAGGGGAGGACAGCTACTAGATGCTTGGGCTACTATGCACACACTGTTTCATATACACCGATGAGTCTATATCGGAGCTACGATCCTGCATCCCGGTGAGTCCCTATATCGAAGCTACGGATTTTATATTTAGAAAGCCCACGTATCGAACATTGTCTTCAAAAGTAGCATATCACATAGAATGGTTGTTGTCTAGTTCACCCTGTCTCGTTGCAGTTTCCATACTCACATTTCTAGCACTATTTACATATGGCTTGCATATTATGTACCTTGTTGTGTCCAGCTGAGGACCTGGTTTTCTATTCTAGGCTTAGACGAGGAAGATTACCCAAAAGTTTACGGATCCGGAGTTGAGCCAAGAGTAGAATTAGCAGCTGACGACGAGATTTATCCAGCAGAGTAGCTTGTTCCATTGGTAGAGCTCTTCTTGATCTGACTTTATTATCTAGTTTAGTCTATTGTCAGATCTAGTTATCTTCCAATTTTCTTTCATTATTGTATTAGTGGGATTGTTTCCGCAAGACTCTTTTCATTCAGTATTTGTACTATGACTACATTTCAGACTTATTCATTTAGCACATTATGGTTTATTTTAGATTATTAACTATATGTTCCTTGGTCGTATTTGTGGATGAGATTAGTTACTTATGTTTTCTTGGACATTACTTTTATTTCTGCACTCTACAGCTTAAGTACAACTCTAATGGTTCCATTAAATTGGAAAAATCGTTGGAGTGGTACACGTTGGCCTTGCCACGTGGCTCGGTTCCGTATTTTTGGAACTAGGGCATGACATGGTTTTTGTGGTAGCTCATGTAGGTCGAGATTTAAATCGTCTTGGTTACCTAACTGTGCTAAGCAAGCCTGCAATTAGGATTAGAACATAGAGATCTTATCTACTTGTTTGAATACCTCTCTATGACACCTCTTTATCGCTTTCATTACCAAAATTACATCATATTTGATTCCAAGTCGCTATTTTTTGCTTATCTGCTTTCAGAGTATGAATCTTCAAAGTGGACGAATGGCGCAGCAGGATGGTGTCCTCCGGGACTCCATATCGTCGGACGAGCCGACTCTGAGGTAGTCACTCATGCTGACCCCAGCTCCCCAGGGTCAGATTTCTCAGCAGACTGAGGGGCCACCAGGCGAGCAGCGGCACCAGGCACAGCCGGAGCAGCAGCAGCCCCAGAGGACAGAGCCGCAGCAGCAGTCACCACCCCTGTAGATGCCTTACATGCCATTTTTGCCACCGGGATAGCAGGCGGATGGGCAACAGATGTATCAGATAATTTATGCCATGATGTAGTCCCAACAGCAGGTTCAGTATCAGGCTCAGCAGCATCAGGCAGATACTCTGAGGGAGAGTATCGTCACTGCAGTACTAGAGCAGGTGATACCACCGGAGCGACGTCCATCGACGAGGTCTATCAAGGACTTCCGTCATATGGTGCCCCTTCCATTTTCGGGTACTGGGGAGCCCACTGAGGTTCATGCATGGCTTACTAGTATCGAGCACCAGTTGGAGGCCGCAGAGCTTTCGATGGACAGATGGATGAAGGCTATCAGGATGCAACTGACGGACAATACGCACCACTGGTGGTTGGCTGAGGAGCATCGGCAAGGACCCAGATGGGTCACTTGGGAAGAGTTCTCCAGGCACTTCAAGGAGATGTCCATACCAGCTACAACGCATACGGAGCTTCGGGACAAGTTTATGCATCTTGTCCAGGGCAGTATGACGGTCGAGGAATACAACACGGAGTTCCTTCGCCTGAGCCATTTTGCCCCTTATTTGATCGACACTGAGGAGAAGAAGGCCGAGAATTTCTATGACGATATGCGCTTTGAGTTACAGAGGCTGGTAGGATCAGTCGCTCCTACGTCTTACTCGGATATCCTAACAGCAGTCCGACGACAGGAGCACATCAACCACCAGGAGGCCAGCATGAAGTGCCCATTTTTAGCAGTACCACCAATTCGGGCATCTCAGGGAGGACCGATGAAGCACCCTACGATACCCCAGCAGCAAAGGACAACCCCTTTTCAGATTCAGGAGGTTCCTACTTATCGTTAATATGGCAAGAAGGGGCACATTATGAGGGATTATCGTCAGAGATCGAGGGCATGCTTGAGGTATGGATCAAATCAGCATACAATTTGAGACTGCCCAGAGCAGCGAGACATTGTACTGATGGTTCACCGGCCCACATTTCCCGTGCTTCCAGCACCGAGGCCTTTTTTTCCAAGTCTGAGAGCGCCCCATACAGGAGTTGGGGCGATACAGCCAACAGCACTAGGAGGGTACCAAGGGAGGCCACCCTTGGCACAGCAGGCAGCCCAATTTCAGTAGGCCAGGCAAAATGTCAACACCCGCACCCTAGAGTTAGGGTACGAGAACGTAACAACGCCCAGCCTACGCCGCAGTATCGGCGGTAGAACGCTGTCCTAGGTCTCATGCATCTAACAGTATAAGGTTAAGCAGTTTATACTCCCCGAATGGGGGTGACATAGCAGAATGTAAACTCAATCACATCTAAGGTAGAGCATAATGGAAGATAGATAAAACATGAAATCCAAAAGAGATACAGCAGATAGAAGTCTAAGTGTCTAAGATACACAACCCAGAAATACATCTCCAAGCTCAAATACAGTAATCCATAAATATAACTCAAGACAACTGAAAATAAACTATGAGCAAAACCTTAGCTACCTATACAATTTCTACTGTGTCTCCTCTAGGCTAGCAGGCAACCTCCAGGCTATCTGTAAAATTTATCAACAGGTCCAGTTAGGACAGGAGCGAGCACAATACATCTCAACAGTTCATAGCAGGTTAGAAAATATAATCATGCAGTAAAGTAAGATACAGGATCTGAAGGAAATACAGTATGTAAACAGAGAGAGAGAACTGTAATAGAAATATCTACTATAAGTAGAGAACTAACAGTGGCTAGTTTGTCAGAGTACAATATAAACATGTGAATGGCATAGGAGATTCTGGGAACTATACTATGGAGTGATTCTGGGAACTACACTACTTGGATATTATTCACATGTCTACTTCTACTCCCCCGTACCCCCAATCAATACACAAGGATCCAACCAGGTTATGTTATGATTTCATGCAAAGGCCTACAAGGGGTGATACATGGATAGCCCATAAATGGGTGATTCTGGGAATGCCCATAAATGGGGTAATTCTGGGAATGCCCATAAATGGGTAATTCTGGGAAGACTCTGTGATCATGAGAGTACATGTCACAAGTGATCGAAGAATCGTGAAGCATAGTGATACACCATGTAAGTGAAACGCACAGAACATGTAGTATACGATGCCCCCTGAGGGGATAACATCTCAAGAATGGATCCATATAGTACTAATCCGTGTTACCAACGTGACAACATCAAGTAAAGTAATCTAAAGCAGGAAAATAATTCTAACAGGATATGAAATGATCAGAGAATGTACTCGCCTCGATTTGATTGGAGTCGACGTGCACGACACGAACGTGTCGACACGAGGTATAGGTATCATGCTAAGCTCCATAGAGGGTCCCCAACGATGACACGGGCAGTCCCAATGAGTCCAGAATAGTCCAAATAGCCTAGTTTGGTATATACAAGTCTAAAATCAGGGTTTGGTACGATAATAAATTGAAGAAATAGAAAATGACTATCATAGTCACGATTTATGATTTCAAGAGAAAAAATATAATTAAATAAATATAATAATTTTGAAATCCTTTATAATGATAAAACTATATCTGCATTAATCAACATATTTTAGATAATATTTCAAAACTCGGAAAATCATTTCTGTAGCAATATTCCTATTTTGTTAAATATGAATTTATGTCAAAAACTTAATAAATATAATTTATAATATTTGTAGCTAGCCTAATACTTGAACTGAATGATTTTAATAATAAAGCTTTAGGCTAAAACCATATATTAATTTGACAAAAGGCTATGATAATATTATAGGCTTCCAAAATATTTTATCCAAACCAATATTTCGTCACCAAAAATAAGTTTAGGAAATTAACCACTAACCATTACATATAAGTAATCTAACAAATACCTAATATCCAATAAATAATATATTAAAGTCGATAGTACTAATAATGACAATAATGCAAATACAAATATATATATATATATATATATATATATATATATATATATATATATATATATATATATATATACCCATACATATTTATTAAAATTGATATTATAAGAGGACATAGGACTAGAAGCCCAAAATCAATTAATGGTAATCATAATCTTAAAATCCTAATTATTAACTAGAATAATACCAACAAGAATTTGTAAGTAGTGATAATAAAATAACAATAATATCCTCATTATTACCACCATTATATACCATATATAAATTAACATATAACTATTATATAAAAAAATGATATTTAAACTATTACATATAAACAATACATAAACTATTATATATAATATATATAACTATTATACTAATATATAAAACTAATCAGTACTTAACAAAAGAGGGGGTGGGCTCAATCCCTAATCGAACTGTAGAGAAAGGAGACGGAGGAAAGGGGCTCACGGTGGGGGCCATCGCCGGCGGAACGTCGCTGCCCGGTCGGAGCGCGGGCGGAGCGACGCCGGACGGAGGCAGGGCTTGGGCGGCGGACGGTCGACTTTGCGCTGTCCAGGCGGAGAGGACGCGCGGCGGCACGAGCGGAAGGGGGTCGGCGGCTCGGTCCATGGCGGAGGAGCTCCGGCAGGGTACTCAGCGGGGCTCCGTCTCGCCGGCGGCGAGGGGTTCTCAGCGGGGGTTTCTCAGTCGGGGGCTCGCCCGGCGGGCAGCGAGGTACTCTCTCCTCTCTCTCTCTATTTGGTGGTGGTGGGAATGTTGTGCTGGTGGCGGTGGTGGCGTGTTGTGGTGGCGGTGGTGGTGGGTGGTTGTGATGGCGGTGGCCGGATGGTGGTTCGGTGAGGGCGCTGGTGGTGGAGTGGTGGCAATGGTGGTTCGGGTGGTGGTGCGGCGAGTGAAGGGGATGGCAGTGGTGGTTCGGGACGGCGGTGGTGGATCTGATGGTGGCGGTGGTTGTGAATGATGGTGGCGGTGGTGATGGCCGGAGGTGGATGTCGGGGTGGCCGGAGCTGCTGGCGGGAGTTGGATGGATTGGGACAGGAAAGGAAATGGTGGCTGCTAGAAAATACCTAGGGATGTGTGTAGGAATTTTAGGGTTTTGGAAAATGTGATATTTATAGGAAAAGTGGGGGAAAACCCTAAAAATGTAAAATGTAATAGAAAAATAGGGAAAATAGTGAAAAAAAACTAACTGCTAACCCAAAGCTAACTGCTAACTGCTAATAATTAGTACAAGAATAATATTAGCTATAATTAATAATTAATTACTAGTTACGGCTAATTAACAAATGGCTAATTACAATTTAGCCGAGATTTTTCTAATTAATAAAATAATACTAATTTACTCACCAATTATTTATATATTTAATAAACATTTATTTAGTAAATAAAATGTATTTTGAAATTCCGAAATTCAATAAACGTTTCTCCATACAGATTAATATTTAAATCTTATTGATTCAAGAAAATGACAGGAAAATTCCAATAGGACAAAATCGCCTAAAATAGTAAACCAAAGCCAACAAGGACCGATAGCAATCACGGTCAAATTTGTTTTCCCAAAAATTAGAATTTGTACGCTCTTCGAGATTCAGAGAAATTCATAGAAAAGAAAAAATACCAATTTTCGAAAATATCCAAGAATTTAATTAACGGAGGTTACAAATCTACCCTCCTTAAAGAAATTTCGTCCTCGAAATTAAAGCTTGGCAAGGGAGTTAAAATATGATAGAAATTTTAGGCAGTATGGCAGACACGATCAAAGAACGACGAGTTGGCACGATCAAGATAATCAACTCGAAATTGTTTAGGCACGACTATTGATCTGGCACGGTAGAATCATAGTATGATCATCATTGTTTAGACACAAATTAGGAATAATTTCAGGTTATAGTCATAATCTTAATCACGGCTACGAGAAACGAATGGAGAACGAAATTCGAGTATAGAACGATCGGTAGTTAGATTTGATGAAATCAGACTCTAGGTCGTATAAGCACGATCAAGATCCAAGCTTAGTTATTGTCACGACCCGATCCCAAATAATTGGGTCGAACCGGATCATGCCCAGCCTGCACCGTTGTTGAGACGACGGCAGTAAGCTGTTCCATTAGCAGGTAACCACAACAACATCTATATTTGTCACAACTCAATATTCGAGAATTTAAAACTTTATTAAACCTTTAAATAGAATACAACTGGAAAGTAAAAGAACTGAATTAAAAGCTGAAATCAAATTACAAAATTCTAAAACAACAAATCTAGAAACAGAAAATCTAGCTAGGCGTTCGGCTCGTCGGCCTCAGGCCATGCGTCCTCCAAAGGGGACTCTGGCAGCACCACGGGGTACAGAACTGGGTCGTAATAGCTGTTAATTAACAGCTCAGCATCCTTAATATCCCCTAAAAATGTATCTCCAGTCAGGAGGGAGCAAAGTACAATTTATGCTAATTTGACAATTAAATAATAATAGAATCATGCACTTTAAACAATTTGAAATAAACATTTTCCTGCAGTTAAAACATTGTGATATGAATAGGCAAAAATATGACCGGCTTGGGTTGTACAGTGAAAGATATGGCTTATCCCCGTGTGTAAGAGGGGTAAGCTCGCACAGTTACAGTAGTTACAGTAGTTACAGTATGTGGTCATACTCATTACACTACTCCCCCAGTCCCTAAACAGTTACAGTAGTTACAGTAGTTACAGTCAGTACTCTCAGAGAGAGTTCCGTGTTGCATCGTGGTTTAAACTTGCATTAAAACGATTACTAAATAATTGTAAACTAACACAAAATGTACTTGCCTCAAAATGGACTGGACTTGAAGGGTTGAAGACTTCGAGATGGGATTTAGACTCGTCCTCAAAATCCTACATTCGAGAAGTTGACTCAGAATCCAGGGTTACCAAGCTAACTATGCTAGTTGAAATCTCTAATTGTGTCCTAATCAATTTTAATCTTTATTTATTAAACACGAACAAAAATACGATTATCGGTGCGTTGTAATTAATAACGAGGAAAAGATCATTTAAACTTGTATTTTGGAAAAACTCGTCGTTACCAATTTAATTTGATTAAAACTTTGTATTTTCGTAATTATACATATAAAACTAAATTTCTTATTTAATGAGAAAAACATGATTGTTATTTAAATATTAAAAACTTGTAAATTTAAATGTGAGAAAAACTTCATTAATTTTCTATATCAAAATAATTATTTATTTGATTTACGTGTACGCTAAAATAACTCGCAAAACCAGAAAAATCAACATAAACCTACGTTACTAAATTACAGGTCACAGAGCCAAAAGACCAGCTGGGCTTATGCCCATTACAATTTATTTACAAAAATTAAAATACGAAACAGTTGTTAGTTCTAAAATCTTCCTACAATTTAATTATGAATAAATTAAATAATAAAATAAATTAAATATTTAATGAGTCTCAGATATGGTCCAATCGTCATATAGGCTAATGCCTCAACGTCCGGGCGAAGCCGGTTTCGTTTGCACTTAGCCAGGGTCCATTGACCGATACGGTCGTCGCCCAAAAATCCCAAAATACTAGTATTTTCGAAAACCATTTTAAAATCATTTTAAAAATACAATTAAATTTTATGGAAAATTCGGCAGCATTTTTTCTATTTTTGGTTAACCCAAAAACTGGAAAAGTGTGCCAATTTTCCTGCAAATCCCAAACCAGGGAATCCCAAAATATATATATAATAAATAACCACAATCATTCTCAAAATTAATTCGGAAAACCCGAAACCAATTCGGAATGTTAAAATAATTCTAACCATCAGAAACTTTTCCGAAAGTTTCTCGGAACAACCCAAAACAAACAGAACTATGTAAAATCCACAGAATAAAATCCAACAATGATTCCAAAAATTCTCGGAACCAAACACGTAACCGAAAACCAAATTTTCGAAGAAATTCGTGGACCAAATTATCATCATTGACACGGGAGGGACGAACTACTGTGATTAACCAGGAATTTTACCCAATCGACGGAATCCGAAGGGTTGCCTCGGACTCGGGATGCGCGAATCCGCGAAGACGAACTCGAAAACCCCGAACAGCGCTGGACAGGGGCTGTCCAGAACAGCAGAGCACGACTCGGGGTGCACCGGGGAGAACAGCGCCCGCGTGCTAGGGCACGGGAGGCTAGGGCACGACTGGGAGCCGGGGAGGCGTGCGGTTAGCGCCACTGGGAGCGGCCGGGGGGTCGGGGTCCGGCGCTGGAGGCACGGATCGGCGTCGGATGGGGTCGGGGCCGTCGGGAGCTCGGCGGCTGCGGTGGAGCGCCGGAGGAGGCGCGGATGGGGCGCGGGGTCGGCGGAAGTCAGGCGCTGTAGGCGCGTGGGCGGTCGCAGGGGTTCGGAGGGAGTCGAGCAGGGGAGGGTTTGAGTAGGGGTGAAGTTGGTGAGGAGAAAATTTGTGAATGCTGTGCTTCTACATGAGGGGAAGGGAAAGGTGGGTTTTCTGAAAGAAAAATGAAGAGGAGAACGTGTGCTGCTCTTGGGAAGAGTGGGGTTAGTGAATAGTTGGTGGTGGGGTTGTGGTGTTATAAGGAAAAGGGAAGTTGCTGGGAGTGCTTGTAGGGAAGTGAAATAAGGAGAAGAGAGAAACGTACTGGGAAGAAGGGGAAAAGCCTGGTCGTGGAGACCAGGTCAAAAGTCATATACATATATATATATATTTTTATAAAAGAATAATTATTAAAATTTAATATATAAACAGAAATTAAAAAGAAGAGATTGGTTTAGGAAATCGGGATCAGGGTTTCGGGAACTGGTCCGGACACGGGTCAGGTCAGCAATCAAAAGCCATTTTTATTTTTGAAATTAATTTTTAAAACCCATAATAATACTAATAACAATAGTAATAATATCATAATATTAATAATAGATCACACTACAAAACTGGGTTTCACAGTTATGAATGGCGATAACATCATGATTTCAGAATCAAGGTTGTAAAGGCACGGTCAATACGAAAAATGGTGCGATTGGTCATCGCTAGGAATAATGAAACGTTTGGCACGATCAATGACTAAGGATCAAACCACTTGATCACGAACCAAATCGAGGCTTAAAACCTTGGAATGACTAAAATCACTTAGGCATGACGTATGCAGAGTGACAAAAATCAAAACCTCGTCAGGGAATAGGAAGGAAATAGCAGCACGGTGACTAGAGGATCGAATTTTAGGCACGAAGGAAAATTACTTCGGATCTGATCACTAAATTTTATGATAATCAAATCGGGTAGTCGCGATCAAGGACAAAATTTTAAGCACGGTTCAGAGGCAAAATTTGTACGTATAGTCATGATCTTTAGAATCACGACCATGGATTTCATAGTCGTCTAGTCATGCCAGGTCATTTAGACACAAACAATCATGAGAATTTCATATGATATTAGGAAATCAAATCATGGTCAGAAAATATTTTAGGCACGAGTGCAAAGATCCAAACATGATAAAATCGAAATTCGACACGATCAAGATAAGGTCAGTCTATCCTCGGTCAAATAATATTTAAATATGATAAAGAGTATCGTAGTAGCCTAGGCACGATCAAGCATGAAATTCGGTATAATCGAGGATAGTATGAAGCTAAATCGGAATTGGAACAGAACTTAGTCGTTTTCAAGAATAATTCAGAGTTTTATGCACGAGTGATATGGGTATCGAAATTTGATTGCGATAAAAATTAAAATATTGACACGATGAAGAATAAGCTAACCAATATTTGAATTTAGGTTCGAAAAATTTGAAATCGAGATTTTTGAGCACGAGCAACATATGATAGAGATCCAAGTCACGATGGAATTCAAATAAATTGAGTACGGTCAAGGGTCAAGACTATTGGTACGATGAAAGGTACTGCTCAAGGAAAATCAAAATCAAAAGTTTAAGGAACGAATGTCAATAGCATTGAAATCCAATCACAATAATATTAAGAATTTTAGTCGCAATACGATCTAAGTTAATAAATTCTGGGAAATCAAGATTAGGGCAATATGAAGGACAGGTTCATCGAAGTCTGAGCACGAGCATACAAGAATGGGGATTCAGGTCATAATTAAGTTTAATTCAATTGAGTACAACCCAAGATATTAATATGATAAGAAGAGATAATCGAAGTCGATTTGGTCGTGATTAAGGAAACTAGGATTCAATGGTATTGAAAAAACCTTTTAGGGAACAAGGAAAGATTTTATAAGAAGTCAAGTTAATCATCTTTCTCTAATACCATCAAGTTTATCATTTGCCAAATCATATTTTTTTTATCTCACAAGTCCCAATATGAAAATCAACCTTCATATGACTATCATCGAAATTTTATAACCTTCAGTCATCTAAACCTTTACCATGATCACCATAGACAAAATTCTAAACTTCTAAAGCATTTTCCACGAAGCATACCCCTTATTTAGGAATCAACACTTTTCATTTAATCAAATTTTCAAATTCCTTTACCTCGTTCTAAATTAGATCCGAAACTCTAAATCCAGTTTATGAAATTCTGAACTTGTTTAAATCAAGTCTCGTATTTACTCAACTCCAATACACCCATGTCATACAAAATTTATTTTTATTTATAAATCAACCTTCATATTTCTTCAACGTTCACCTTCAGTATTATCCTTTTGAATTCTATAATTTCCATAATCATCAAAAATATTCCTTATAGCTTAAGATCCTTGTGTTCTCTCTGTCTCTAGTCACCCTCTTACAATATCTAGTTCAATTTGCATAATCATTGAATACAATAAAATTCTCTTTTCATTTCTAAATTTCTACATCGCCTCAGAGTAAAAGTTTCCCAGAATCAATAACCAAGATTTTCTAAGTTCTCAAAACTAGGTTGACCTTGTATATCTTTATTAGTTTTGAAATACATCCATGAATTATTCATAACCAACTTTCTGTGATTATTTCTAAATTGATAACATTTATCCATCGATTTCATTCTAACCTTACACCACATCTTCCTCTCAAATTTTTCATATTTGACATCCAACCTTCTGATTCCTACAAAATCATCCTATGATAACCAATACGTCATTTTCCGAACTAGATGATTTACGTCACTTCCTCAACATTTCTCAGGTAAAAATGATATAAAGATTCAAGGGTTTCAAAGTATAGCGACAGAATTAGATACGAGACAGAGAATGATGTAATAGGACAGTTATAAAGACAAAAAAAATGATGATAATAAAATATTGGCAGGAAAAGAATGATAATAGAATCTGTTCTACTTTTCTTGTTTAAAAGAGGGAACCATTTGAAACCAGAACTATAATACCAAATCCAAAATAAGGTCTAGCAAAAATCATTGATTCATGTATTATAAAGAATTTCATAGCAAAGTTACACAAAGGTTTTATAATAACAGCTAAAGCTCTCCTACTCTACTCCTACTCCTAAGTTAAATAATGAGAAGCAAAACAAAAACAACCAAATTCTTTTTCTTTTTTTTTTCTGAAAGACTGAACAAAAGTAGAGAAAACATGTTCAAAAGTTTTTAAGGTACAATCTGATAATCATATGCGTCTATCCAAAATCATGGTACTCTAAATTCTCGTCATACTTAGTAAGCAAGGCTACGATAATCACAGAGTCCTCGACTAAGGCACATACCCTAGAATCTGGTATTTAACATTTTTGCGATACCGCTAGCTTGGCTGCAAAAACCTTAAATTCCCACACCGAGAAATATATCCAAAATCAGACTATGTCCTCACCATGCTGGCTAATGTGACTATAGAAGACTAGATTCCAAAACTTAGATGACCTAGCCCATATAATTTCATCTTGACAAAAGTTAAATTAAATCAACAATGGATACTCAAAAATCAAATTTACCAACGAACATCAAGATTCAAAAATGAACAAAATCCATCAAAATTAATAAATACAAACTCGGATGCCATAGCTAACATCAAGATTCAAAAATTCAACAATCATCCATCAATCAAATCAATATAAACTCAAATTCAACAATAATCCATCAAAATTAAATTCAACAAACATAAAATAAAGATAAATCAAATCAAGGAAAAAGATTTTCAAATCGAAGTTAAAATAAGATTTTCAAGGGTCGTCCCAGGAATCTCTCAAGGAATCCTAACTGTGATTGAGTACCTTCAAATATAATATAACTAATCTACTGCAGGCTATAGTGGTACTCTAGTTCGAATACCACTACATAAACTCGATCTGCATGGGCCACCACTAAAAACGTGTCACGACCTGTACCCTAGAGTTAGGGTACGAGAACGTAACAACGCCCAGCCTACGTCGCAGTGTCGGCGGTAGAACGCTGTCCTAGGTCTCATGCATCTAACAGTAAAGGCTAAGCAGTTTTACTTCCCGAATGGGGGTGACATAGCAGAATGTAAACTCAATCACATCTAAGGTAGAGCATAATGGAAGATAGATAAAACATAAAATCCAAAGAGATACAGCAGATAGAAGTCTAAGGTCTAAGATACACAATCCATAAATACATCTCCAAGCACAAATACAGTAATCCATAAATACAAACTCAAGACAACTGAAAATAAACTATGAGCAAAATTCTAGCTACCTATACAACTTCTACTGTGTCTCCTCTAGGCTAGCAGGCAACCTCCAGGCTATCTGTAAAATTTATCAACAGGTCCAGTCAGGACAGGAGCGAGCACAATACATCTCAACAGTTCATAGCAGGTTAGAAACTATAATCATGCAGTAAAGTAAGATACAAGATCTGAAAGAATACAGTATGTAAACAGAGAGAAAACTGTAATAGAAATATCTACTATAAGTAGAAACTAACGGTGGCTAGTGAGTCAGAGTACAATATAAACATGTGAATGGCATAGAAGATTCTGGGAACTATACTATGGAGTGATTCTGGGAACTACACTACTTGGATATTATTCACATGTCTACTTCTACTCCCCTGTACCCCCAATCAATACACAAGGATCCAACCAGGTTATGTTATGATCCATGCAAAGGCCCACAAGGGGTGATACATGGATAGCCCATAAATGGGTGATTCTGGGAATGTCCATAAATGGGGTGAATCTGGAAATGCCCATAAATGGGTGATTCTGGGAAGACTCTATGATCATGAGAGTACATGTCAAGTGATCGAAGAATCGTGAAGCATAGTGATACACCATGTAAGTGAAATGCACAGAACATGTAGTATACTACGATGCTCCCTGAGGGGATAACATCTCAAGAATGGATCCATATAGTACTAATCCGTGTTACCAACGTGACAGCATCAAGTAAAGTAATCTAAAGCAGGAAAATAATTCTAACAGGATATGAAATGATCAGAGAATGTACTCGCCTCGATTTGATTGGAGTCGACATGCACGACCGAACGTGTCGACATGAGGTAGGTACCATGCTAAGCTCCATAGAGGGTCCCCAACGATGACACGGGCAGTCCCAATGAGTCCAGAATAGTCTAAATAGCCTAGTTTGGTATATATAAGTCTAAAATCAGGGTTTGGTACGATAATAAATTCAAGAAATAGAAAATGACTATCATAGTCACGATTTATGATTCAAGAGAAAAAATATAATTAAATAAATATAATAATTTTGAAATCCTTTATAATGATAAAACTATATCTGCATTAATCAACATATTTTAGATAATATTTTAAAACTCGGAAAATCATTTCTGTACCAATATTCCTATTTTGTTAAATATGAATTTATGTCAAAACTTAATAAATATAATTTATAATATTTGTAGCTAGCCTAATACTTGAACTGAATGATTTTAATAATAAAGCTTTAGGCTAAAACCATATATATAATTTGACAAAAGGCTATGATAATATTATAGGCTTCCAAAATATTTTTATCCAAACCAATAGTTTAGGAAATTAACCACTAACCATTACATATAAGTAATCTAACAAATACCTAATATCCAATAAATAATATATTAAAGTCGATAGTACTAATAATGACAATAATGCAAATACAAATACAAATACAATATATATATTATATATATATATATTATTATAATATATATATATATATATTATATATATATATATATATAATTAAAATTGATATTATAAGAGGACATAGGACTAGAAGCCCAAAATCAATTAATGGCAATCATAATCTTAAAATCCTAATTATTAACTAGAATAATACCAACAAGAATTTGTAAGTAGTGATAATAAAATAACAACAATATCCTCATTATTACCACCATTATATACCATATATAAATTAACATATAACTATTATATTAAAAAATGATATTTAAACTATTACATATAAACAATACATAAACTATTATATATAATATATATAACTATTATACTAATATATATAAACTAATCAGTACTTAACAAAAGAGAGGGGGTGGGCTCAATCCCTAATCGAACTGTAGAGAAAGGAGGCAGGGGAAAGGGGTCACGGTGGGGGCCATCGCCGGCGGAACGTCGCTGCCCGATCGGAGCGCGGAGCGACGCCGGACGGAGGCAGGGCTTGGGCGGCGGACGGTCGGCTTCGCGCTGTCTAGGCGGAGAGGACGCGCAGCGTGCGAGCGGAAGGGGGTCGACGGCTCGGTCCATGGCGGAGGAGCTCCGGCATGGTACTCAGCGGGGCTCCGTCTCGTCGGCGGCGAGGGGGTCTCAGCGGGGGTTTCTCGGTCGGGGGCTCGCCCGGGTGGCAGCGAGGTACTCTCTCCTCTCTCTCTCTCTATTTGGTGGTGGTGGGGATATTGTGCTGGTGGCGGTGGTGGCGTGTTGAGGTGGCGGTGGTGGGTGGTTGTGATGGCGGTGGCCGGGGGTGGTTCGGTGAGGGCGCTGGTGGTGGACGGTGGTGGCAATGGTGGTTCGGGTGGTGGTACGACGAGTGAAGGGGATAGAAGTGGTGGTTCGGGACGGCGGTGGTGGATCTGATGGTGGCGGTGGTTGTGAATGATGGTGGCGGTGGTGATGGCCGGAGGTGGATGTCGGGGTGGCCGGAGCTGCTGGCGGGAATCGGATGGATTGGGACAGGGAAGGAAATGGTGGCTGCTAGAAATACCTAGGAATGTGTGTAGGAATTTTAGGGTTTTGGGAAATGTGATATTTATAGGAAATGTGGGAGAAAACCCTAAAAATGTAAAATGTAATAGAAAAAAGGGAAAACAGTGAAAAAAAACTAACTGCTAACCCAAAGCTAACTGCTAACTGCTAATAATTAGTACAAGAATAATATTAGCTATAATTAATAATTAATTACTAGTTACAGCTAATTAACAAATGGCTAATTACAATTTAGCCGAAATTTTTCCAATTAATAAAATAATACTAATTTACTCACCAATTATTTATATATTTAATAAACATTTATTTAGTAAATAAAATGTATTTTGAAATTCCGAAATTCAATAAACGTTTCTCCATACAGATTAATATTTAAATCTTATTGATTCAAGAAAATGACAGGAAAATTCTAATAGGACAAAATCGCCTAAAATAGTAAACCAAAGCCAACAATGACCGATAGCAATCACGGTCAAATTTGTTTTCCCAAAAATTAGAATTTGCACGCTCTTCGAGATTCAAGAAATTCAGAGAAAAGAAAAAAATACCAATTTTCGAAAATATCCAAGAATTTAATTAACAGAGGTTACACAACAGGCTAGAGCACAAGGACGTGGACAGGCCTTTGCTATGACAGTTGAGGAGGCAGAGACAGTTGGAGAAGTTATTGCAGGTACTATTTTAGTTGCTTCATTACCTGCAGTAGCATTATTTGATTCTGGTGCTACGCATTCATTCATAGCTACTAGTTTTGCGGCCACCCGTAGAGTAGCTACTGCACCCCTTCCGAAGACCATTAGGATTCTTAGGGAAGACATAATAGTACTCGTTAATGATACATATAGATCTTGTTTGGTAGTCATTTGCGGGCGTGAGATGTATGTCCGATTTCTAGTTTTCTCTATGCCAGACTATGATGTGGTTCTTGGCATGGATTGGTTGAGCCTAACTGAACTCAAATCTGAACATTTGTTTTATTCTAATGAATTCGTTTGAATTCAAATGTTCCCGCGATTAAGTGTCCGGTTCAGACACAGAAATCTGAACACTATGCTCCCCATGACCCCGTGTCCTATTGCTCCAGTCTTAGCTCAGCGTGCCCCTAATTCATCTATCGGACACAGCATGGTGTGTCCATCATAATTGTACATCACAAAGAATGATAGAAGCAATACCTGAGAAGAACGAAAATGAATTTGTGTGTGAAAACACAAACGACCGTGTCTAATACGGTCCTACACGAGTCCAGACACTAATCAAAACTTGCTTGAGACATTAAAACAAACAGCTGGGATACAGTCCGAATCAAAATCGTTTACAGTACATTTATTTTTGAAAGATAAATTTCTATCTCCAAAATCAAAAGATCAAAGATCATTTGGATCAACTACATAGATCAACAAGAAGCAAGGTCGATTCCAATCAAAACTTACCAGATTTAGGAATCTGAGTCGATTTCCTGAGTTCCTGAGTTCCTGAGCTCCGAAACGAAAAGAACACGCGAACTTAACATCTCGCCAACGAGAGATTGATCAAAAAGAAGATCAAGAGAAGAATTTACAAATCTGACAAAAAATTCTTCAAGGATGGATCAAATCGAGAACTCAGCTCGATCGATCGATCGAGTGCGACGAAACAGTCATCCCGTGGTGAAGAACTCGTGGTGGAGGAAGAAACTATCTTCGGAGGGAGACAACGATCTTGCGGTAATGGAGAATAGCAGATCTGGAGTAGATAGCCGTGTGCACCGAGGCTCAACTCGTCGAACCGCCGGAGAAGAAGGAGTCGCCGGAAAAAGGTCTTTGCGTGCGTCATTGCTGAGAAGAACAACACCAAGCTGCTGCTTGTCATGGTAGTTGCCACTGCCATGGCTCCGTTCTCTAGAGGTTTAGGGTTAGGGTTGTGGAAGAAGAGTGGAGAGGAAGAAGAAAAGAGGTCAGCGTCGATTTTTGGCAGAGCTTCGCTGCAATGATGAATGGAAGAACATAGGGGGTCGGGGGAGATATAAATAGAGTTGGGAAAGGAAATAGGAATATTACAAAACAACTATTATATTGCAAGAAGGAATATTTTTATTACATGATTGTATAATACTGCTTTAATTAATCTAGGCTAATTCGTGGCTAGGTCACTCCTTAGGAAAGGTTGTTAGGGGAGTTTGTTCGGGTTGTTAGGAATTTATATTTATATTTTGGCCAAATTATCATTTATAATTATATTTTCTAACAAATTCCTAATTATATTTTGGCCAAACCTCTTTTTGTGGCCAAATTATCATTCATTCATTAGGAAAGGTTGTTATGGTTGTCAGGAATTTTCATGGCTAGGTTCATTCCTCTACTTTGATGCTCTACATGAATTTTTTTTTGTATTTTCTTAATTATAAATGATAATTTGGCCCCCAAAAAAATATATAAATATCAGGAGGTATATTTGTCAAAATGATACGAATAATTATTATTATTCTATTACATTACATGTTAAATCAAATATGTGAATGCAATTGACATGACATTACATTACATAGTTGATTACATGTTCCAACCAAACATGATAATGTAATTGTAACTCCATCATATTGCAAATCCAATTAGATTACAAACTCATTTCCGTTGTTATTACGATTTGAAAAAATATCTGGAATCTAAATAAAACTCTAGTTTAAATTGATGAAATTTTATTTTGATTGTAGAAGCTTGTTAGTTTTCGTCAGTATCGTCAATTATTGAGAGATTTAGGATTAAGGGGTGGAAAAAAAAGTAGAGAGAAATGAAGAAGAAGGAATAATGAATTGTGTTATTTCCAATAGTAAAATAAAATAAATTATACTTTGGCCAAAAAAAATTTTTTAATAAATAAACTATAGAAATACGATATAGCAATAACACTTGCCAACCCTTTGGATTTGGAGTTCATATTACATTCTCCTCGTCTCCTCCAACCCTTATCCATCTCTCCCCATGCCCCCTTTGTGTGGCTCTCCCCTCTTTCCCAATCCCAAACCCCTCCCTCTCCAAAACCCTAATTCTCCACACCACTTCCCTCTCCTCTAGATAAGAATACAAATACCACCTTTTTTTTCCCACACCAATCCCAACCACCTCATCCGTCCCCAAAGTTCCCAACTTTTTCTACAAATGGAGCAGGAAGCCCTAGTTTCTCCATCCGCGCCGAAGGCCCCCATCACCGCCCCTGCCCTCCGCGGACGACGACATAGGCAGCGACGCCTCCTCCATCCTCGCCGAGGAGGGGGACTTCGAGACCGCGTCCGAGTCCGACACGGAGGTTGCGCCGCTGGCGCGAAATCTGGCTCCTTTGCTTCCGGCCGCCGCGATGCCGGTGGCGAAGGTGACGACGGAGGAGGAGGAAGAGGAGGAGGAGGAGGAGGACGCCTATGACGAAAAAACTGTGGTTTTGGATGAGAAAGCTAGGGTTTCTGCTGTGGTTGAGAGTAAAGATGAGGTCTTGGGCGGCGGAAACCCTAGTTCGGAGGACAGGGACGTCGTCTCTGATGGCCTGGATGGGAAAGATGGTATTTTGGGAGGCGGGTCTGTCACTGGTCGAGGAGAACGGGAATTCTGGCGGCAGCAAGGAGGGGGAGAAAACCGGGGTTTCTCCTGTGGTTGAGAATAAAGATGAGGTTCTGGGTGGGGAAACTGAACTGGCGGCGGCGGCGGAGAATTCTGTTCCTGAGTCAAAAGTTATTGATTCCCAGGTTGATGGTGGTGAAGTGGAGAAATATGGTGTTACTGAAGTTTCCAGTTCAGACCAATCTTTAGAAGTACCGCGGCGGCGGCGGCTGTTGCGGCTCATGAGAGCAACTTCGATGAGGATGTTGTGAAGATGAAGCATGAAGATGAAGTTTCTACCGGTGCCAAAGCGCCCGAAGATAAGGCTGCTGCTGACCTTGAAGGCAGAGTGGAGGAGCTAAAGGTTGTAGAAACCGAACACGGTGCTGTTGAGCCAGAGAATTTTGATGGCGGAGCGGTAGAGCAGAAAGCCATAGAAAGTGAACTCGTTGCTGTTGAGCCAGAGAAAGTGGTGGAGCAGAAGGCTGCAGAAAGTGAACACTTTGATTTGGAGGTAAAGAATGTTGATGATGCAATGGTGGAGCAGAAGCCCATAGAAGAAGTCCGTTCTGTTGAACCAGATAACGGCTATGGTGGAATGGTGGAGCAAAAGGTCATAGAAAGAAAATTTGTTGCTGATGAATCTGACAGTATTGATGGTGTAGTGGATGATCGGAAGGACGAAGATAGAGAATTTGTTGCTGTTGAGGAGAATGGTGATGGTGCAGCGGAGGAGCCAAAAGCAGCAGAAAGTGGACTTGGTGCCTTTGAGTCCGAGAATGTTGATGCTTCTGTGGAGGAGCCAAATCCGTAGAAAGAGCACTTGGTGCTGTTGAGCCAGAGAACTTGGACGCTGTTATTTCTGCTGCGGACCAAAGCCCCGAGATGGTAAATGTTCATACTTCTGAAATTCTAGTCTACGCTATTAGTATCTTAGAATACACGATACTCGTATTCGACAAGATATGATATATCACAATTTCTTTATGTATTGATTGATCCGATATGATACATATATGTTGATAGACAGTGTTGGGTTTTTTTGCTTGAGCCTTCTAATGTATACTTAAGAATATGGTTTTGATAACTACATTGACCTTTAAAGATGAAACATAAAGAAATTATGATAAAATTATATTAAATCATGTTCCTATGTGTTCCTATATGGATTTTGAAATATGGACCTAAACTCCTAGAGTTATTGTATCGTACGATGCACGATATGATACATGATACACAAACAAATCTATACACGATAGATAACGGGAGTTGACAACTTAGATTCTACTATTCCTGAAGCCCTTGAATCAAATGTTCTTATTTCCTGAAACCCTTTAATAAAATCCAAATATGCTATATAACTCATGTAAAAGGGGGTAGCTAAGACAAACTTGATTGGTTGCATGCAAAGGGTGCTTTTTTGTTCTTCTTTTGTTAACTAAAGTTAAGGGGTATCTAACACAAATTTGATTTATGCATGATAGTGGCTGATAATGGATTTATTTTGTAATAATGATGAGCGGGTGCCAATGTTTTTTTTTTTGAAGTTGTCACTGGATAAATGTTTTTGTCACAGGAAGAGAATCCCGTGCCTGGTTCGTATCAAGCTCCAACTGATATAGCAGCAAAGTCTGATGATACCATTGTCTATACCCGTAGAAGATTCTAGAAGTAAGGAGAAAGAAGGGGAACTCTCTGAGACTTTGTCTGTTCTAAACCAACCTCCAAATGATTCAGAATCCAGCCTGACAGTGTGGAGTCTTTGCCTATCCTTGCAGAGGATTCTAAGGGTAAGGATGCAGTGGAAGAAGTTTCAGAAACTGTAGCCGTGATGGATAATGGCAGTACTCTAGAAAATTAGGTGGAAACCTGTCAGCTCTGTTGGTTGATCAGGAAGTAGAAGCTGATGCTGATGCCTTGCAGGCAGTTGATGATGATGAAAACCAGGGTTCAGATGAGGTTGAAGAAGACGAAGAAGATGATGGTACTGTCCCCGATCAACCTCCCAGGGTTGCAATCTTGGATAGCTCTGAACTGCAAAGCAAATTATAAAAGAAATGGAGGAAAGGTTCTTCCAACACTAGTTTCCATTTCTGGTTTCGGGAGCTCCCGTGATTTCCAGCATCAAGTAGATGGTCAGATTGTTTCAGATTCCG